>CABHPQ010050138.1:23018-33689 GCA_902168405.1 Peromyscus aztecus
CTTGCTCCCCTCCCCTCTCCTCCCCTCCCTTCTCCTCTCCTCTCCTCTCCTCTCCTCTCCTCTCCTCTCCTCTCTCACAAACTCTTTTCATATAGACCACACTGGCCTCAAATTCACTAGGTAGCCTAGAATGGATGGACTTGAAATGGTATTCCTCCTGCCTATGCCTGCCTACAGCTGGCTAGTATCATGTATTCATAAAAACAGTGCCTAGAAAAACTTAAACATTTGCATTAAATTCTTGGGCTGACTCAGAGGTCCCTGGAATTTGTCAGGTAAGCTAATGCAGACTGTCCCTGGAGTAAAAGCTCCCATCATGGAAATCATTTTGTGCTCAACCAGCTATGCATTCCAAGCCACTTTCCTGCCAAACATTCCAAAGAATTAAAAGTGGCAGCAACTATGTTCACACTCAGGTAGGCAAGAAAGACAAGAGAGTGAAAGCAGATCATAGATAAACAGTAGAAGGGACACGCCCTGCATGTTGAAAAACAGAAGTTAAACCATCATAACTAAACCATCATAGTAACTTGCTCTCTGTGACTTGCTTATTTGCTTATTGTAATGTCATCAAACTTCATCCATTTTGCCTCCTGTGAGAGTTTCTCTCCTTCAAAGGACTAGGAATAGTATCTCACCATCTGTACATTTCACCCCTAATTTATCAGTGTTAGAGTTTGGATGTGACCTGTTTGTGCAAAGGAACCTTTGTGGAGTATCCACCAGAGAAGACTACTCAGACATGGGTTTAAGCCAATAGAAAGTCTTTATTAGCTGGCCAGCAACTACAGTGATTCCATTAAGTAGGTCCATGGGACAGCCAACTCCAGAGACAGAGAAAGCAGAATGGCGATTTCTGGGGGCCCAGGACCGTGAGAAAGGGGAAATGACATTCTATGAGGACAGTATTTCGTCCTCCTGACATGTAACTGTACAGTTAAAATAGTAAGCAGTAAATTTTGATATAAAAAATATGTATGTATATGTGAATATAGCCATATTAATTAGAGTATACAGAAAAGAAGGATAGAAACTGTACTAACCAGTGATGCTATTTTCAAGTAAAATGGTTGCCAGCAGTGTGGCAGAACTTGCGTTGGCTGTGCCAGTGGGGCTGACAGAGGCACCACTCAGCTGTGAACTCTTGGCCTGCTTCGTAGGTCTAAGAATTTGTGTCATCAAATTCCAACTTTCACTGACTTCATCTTCCAGCCAGTAGTGGGTTCAGTGACACCTTTGGGGTCTAACCTTGGTACTGAATACACACACACACACACACACACACACACACACACACACATACGCACATGCGCGCACAGGCAGGCACACACCATGTAAAAATGTATTTTAAAGAGTCAAGGGTATCACACAGTAAGAGAGAACTTTCTTCCCATGTGTAAGCCCATGAGTTTAATCCCATCATCAGAAAAAAATCCTTAATAGAAAGGGAATGAATTATAAACAAACAAGCTGAAAGGACCAAGCAGACGCCTTAACAGGCTGTCAGTCTTCTCTCAGAGATCAGGCCTCAATTTCAGTTTCCTGAGACTTGAGCAAGCAGTTTCTGGGAGGGTCATGAACAAAAGACATAGTCCTTGCAGTAGCTCCCTTTCTGCGCGTACTCTGACTGCTCAAGGTTCAGTCAATTGTTTACTGTCTGAGATCCCTCACCAACTTAGAGCTACGTGCATGGGTCAAAGTGAACGTGCTAGGCCAGTCAGCCCTCATGACAGCTCAAGGACAAAGCCTGGGACTTGTCAGGCCTGCCCAAAAATGATAACTGTAACCCCTAACCAGTAAATTCAAAGGTTACACACCCTCACCCAATCATATGATGCCAAGGCTTGTTCCCTGCTTGTGGTTTTTCTCTTTAAAAACCCCTCACTCTGAGAGCTCAGAGCCATCCTCCTCCACCTACTGTGTCGAGGGTTGGACACAGACCAAGCCTGGGCTTGCTTGTTATCAATAAACCTCTATTTTGCATTGGATATCGGCTCTGTGGTGGTCTCGCAACACGGACACAACAAAGCTATTAGTTTTATATCATAGACTATCACTTTTCCCCTCCCAGAAATCGGGCCACACACACCCTCTGCAGTTGAACCCTTAGGACAAAGAATTGGTAGGTGTCTACTGTGTCTGTTAGAACATTCAGACTTCGATGAAAAGAAATTCAAGTTTAACCTCCACTGGCCCCAGCTGACCAGCACCAAGACAACTTCAAACTATGGCTCCAGTCCTGTCTTGTGACTCTTGAAAGATAGATTAGACCAGGCTATATCATGTGGTGTGTAACTAACCACTCAACCCCCCCCTGATGTCTAAGAATCAGTAGGTCTCCTTGGTTTCTGGAACTGAAGGCCCTCATTTCAAGGCCTTATCATGCTGCCTATAGTAGGATGCTATCTCTCCCACTTGAAGGCCTGAATTTGGTTGCCCATGATCACCAGGCTCTTTCTCCTAATAAGGCTCATCTGAGTGTAATTTTTGTGTCATCTCTTTTATGTAAACTTTCAGTTCTATCCGACAACTAAAGATACAGTGTCCTAGTTAAGTTTTCTGTTGCTGTGAAAACCATCAGGACCAAAGTACTAAGATAGAAAGGATTTATTGGCTTATAGGTTACAGTCCACCATCAAGGGAGGCCAAGGCAGGAACTCAAGGTCGGGACCTGGAGGCAGGGATTGAAGCAGAGTCCTCAGAGGAACACTGCTTACTGGCTTGCTTCCTCTGGCTTGTTCAGCTGCCTTCCTTATACATTCCAGGTTCCACTGTCTGGAGATGTACTACCCACAGTAGAATGGACACTCCTATCAATCAACAACCCAGAAAATGTCCCACAGACATACTCACAGACCGATCTGATGGAGGCATTTCTTCAATTGAGGTTCCCTCTTCCTATGTGTATCAAGTTGTTAACTGACATTAGCCATCACAGATGTGGTACAGCAAAGTATATGACCAGGAAGCAAGAAGGTTTAGAGCAGTTAAATCGTTTCATAGGTTCATGTGGGAAAAAAGCATTATTATCCAAAGTCCTATAGTGGAAAGTAATTAAGGCAATACATGACTCATTCCATTTGAGGAAAGATGCCACCCTAGTAGGACAAAGACTAGTTGCTGGAGTGAAAATTGTATGTCAGGCCTGGAGTCTCTGCATACATAAAAATTCTGGCCATCTTTATCCTCCACTACTACTTCCATAGACCCAGAGGAGATGTACTTACCCAGGGAAAAACTGACAAATACCCCTTATTCACATGCTACCTGTGCCAGCTTCAAAAATCTGTTGGTGTTTATACTTTCATTGTCTGGAAAGAAGCTTTTCCTATGAGAATGGAAAAGGCCACTAAAGTGGCAAAGAACCAGCTGACGAAAATTATCCTAAGGTTTGGTCTCCTCAGTCCATTACACAGAGACAACAAACCATCCTTTCCATCACAGGTAACAGACTCTAGATAGAGGTCCCAAGGGGCAAATTTTATCTGCAGTCAGCTTGGAGGACACAATCCTCAGGCAAAGGTGAAAGGACTGACCAATCCATTAAACATATCCTAATAAAAGGTTGCCAGGAAATCTCTTAAAGACGGAGAAAATTGTAACTCATAACAATTAGAACAGCTCCAAATTCTAATACTAAGCACAACTCCTATGAATTATTATATAGAATGACATTCCTTGCATTAGATCTAACCTAAGACCCTGAGGCCAATCAGATGACCCAATACATCACAACTTAGGGAAAATCCAATATGGCATTAATAATATAGGAACAAGGTTATACTCACAAAGATCACAGGCCTTGTGTCCTGGGTCCTCCTTAAAACCTGGAAAGTAGGGGTGATAGAACAGTTGTGTTCTCTGCTGAAGGGACTTTATCAGGCAACTCTGAGCAACCCCATGGCTGTCAAAATCCCTGCTGACTAGTTTTCATGCTACTGGAAGGTACTCTGATGCTACTGGAAGAGAAAGGCAATCATTAATATCTCCCAGCTAAAAACTCTGTGACCCACAAAAGTGACCTGCCTGTAAGATATACTACTGGTGCAACAGTGGCCCAAATTTTTTTCTTTTGGTTTTTCAAGACAGGGCTTCTCTGTGTCATCCTGGTTGTCCTGGAACTCACTCTGTACACCTTGAACTCAGAGATCCGACTGCCTCTGCCTTCCAAATGCTGGGATTTAAGGCGTGTGCCACCACTGCCCAGCTGGTGGCACCAATATTATGGGAGCAACAAACACTTTTTCATTGGAGATATGGCCCACTCCATGAGAGGGAACCTGTACCTGACAATGGTAAAGTGGCCAAGAACCAGAGACTAGATAGCTCATGGACTTAGTGGAAAACCTAATACTATTATTTTGCTAAAGCAACGATTCTCAACCTTCCTAATGCTGCAACCCTTTAATATAGTTCCTTGTGTTGTGGTGACCCCCAACCATAAAATTATTTTTGTTGCTACTTCATAACTGTAGTTTTGCTACTGTTATGAATCATAATGTAAATATCTGATATGCAAACCATGTGAAAGGGTCGTTTGATCCCCAAAGGGGTTGCAACCCACAGGTTGATCACCACTGTGTTAAAGGTACATAGACATAAAATAACTCCTGATTGCGTACTGTTATACCTATAGATAGTGCCTCACTCAGCCCTCATCAGTGAAACATCTTGCAGTATATTGGAATTAACACAGAGACCTGCAACTGAACAATGTGCAGAGAGTAAGAGATTTTGAAGCACTCAATACTAAATGGGGTGTCTTTATCAAAGCCATCATCTCAAGGATCATGAGGAAGAGGATGTGGAAAGATTTTAAGAACCAGAGGTAGCGAATGTCTCCAGGGAAACAGTGTCTGTCAGATACAACAGGACTGATGCACACATGAACTCACAGAGACTGTGGCAGCATGCGCAAGACCAGTACAGGTTCAAGTCAGAAGGGATCCCAGCACTGAGAGGGGGAAGTGGACATGGGGTCCTACCCCTAACCAAGAAGATATACGCAATTTGATACCTGGCAAAGGGAAATTCTTATTTTTCCAATAGAATGTCACTGTGTATATCAACCATACTCCAGGATAGGCTGAGTACCCAAAAGTAGCTGGCAAAACCAAAATGAACTCAATGGTATTTTTTGTGAGCTTTTTGTTTAATTTTGTTTTGTTTTGGCTTTTTTGTCTTATTGTTACTTTGCTTGTTTGGTTTTCATTTTGTCTTTGAGGGTTTTTGTGAGTTTTGTTTCTCTCTCTCTCTCTCTCTCTCTCTCTCTTTCTCTTTTGTCTTGAAAAAAGATTATAAAGTTTGGTGGGTAAGGAGATGGGAAGGAAGTTTCTGGGAGAAACTGGGGGGAGGGGAAACATGATCAAATATATATTTTTTAATCTATAATGATTGCCAGTTTTATTCCTCTGGCTAAGAAATCCAGAGGCAATTCCAGGTTTACATTCCTTTTTAATAGTTCATCATCAAGAGGTTAGTGCCTTTATTGCCTCTACAAGCTGGTTTACAAATTAATTTTAATGAACTCCCACTTATTAAAAAATCTGAAGTTCTTTGTGAGACACATACTCATTAAAAATACACATAAGCAAAAACAAAATTAAAACACACCATATAAAGATAAGCACTGTTAAGTTTTTTGAGATATGTGTAATTATACATGTACACACATAATTAGGAGTTTTCCTATATATGTGAGCTGACACTAAATATGCTGCTTTTTAATTTGACTTTTAACATTTCCATGCATAAGTGTAAAACTTTCCCACTGAAAAACAAACGTGGAAAATGGGTCAAAATCCAAAATCCAATGAGATGCTGATAACAACAAAACTACCTAAAGAAAATACCTCCAGATAGTTAGAAGTAAGACGAAGTTCAAAGATACATTAGGAAATGCTAAGAGAAAAAAGCAGTTGCAAGATTTCAATCTCAGAGAAGAAAAGATTTCAAGACCTGAAGCTCACAGGGTAAGGACGGCTTCGGGAATGTCTTTGCTTCTAATGCATCATCACAAACTTGTTTCTTACTCTTTTTATCTCTTCCCTCATCTACTCCTCTTATCACTTCTTCAGGGTCCAGATGCCTTGTGGGAGTGTCCTCTTTAGGTTCTGGGCCTGGTTGAGCAGGCTCTTCTCTAAAGCTTCCAGCTGCTTCTTCCTCCCCCTCCCCCTCCATTCACCAGAAGCCTAAAGATTTCCTCCTGCCTGTTGTGGTGGATCTTCTGAAGGATGGCCTTCATCTGCCTTTGGTGTGTTCTGGGCTGTTCCTTCATTCTCTTCATAAGACCTCATTCTCTTCTTTGAATAAATTAACCCTGTAGGTATCTGGAGACTTTTCTCCGTTTTCCCAACTCGATTTATGTCACGCCCAAAAGATAAAGAGTCCTGGAAGGAGCTGGGCCACTCACTCTTCTGTAGCAGGACTGAGTTGTTACTGAGGAACTGGGCCTGGACTATAAGGTGATCAAATAATTTGTATGAAAAAATTTTCAATTAAAAAGTCAGAGAAGGGCTGGGTGGTGATGGTGCACACCTTTAATCCCAGCACTTGGGAGGCAGAGGCAGGTGGATCTCTGTGAGTTCAAGGCCAGCCTGGTCTACAGAGCTAGTTCCAGGAAAGTCAGGACTACACAGAGAAACCCTGTCTCAAAAAATGAAAAAAAAATCAGAAAAGGGCTACAGAACCAGACAGAGTTCTCAAAGTATGAAACACAAATAACTGAGAAATGCTTTTAATGGTCATCATCTTAAACCAAATTATTACAAATTAAAAGCAGTTCGTGGTTGCATCTTACCCAAGTCAGAATGGTCAAGATCAATAAAAGAAAAGACAACTCATGCTGGTGAGGATGTGGTTTCAGGGGAACACTCACCCATTGGTAAGAGTGTAAACTTGTATAGCCACTGTGAAAATCAGTGTAGGTTCCTTAGGAGGCTGGAACTAGATCTACCTCAAGATGCAGCTATACAACTATTGGGCACAAACCCAAATGACTCTACATCTCACTATAGAGATATTTGCTCATTCATGTTCATTGATGCCCTAATCATAACAGCCAGAAGGTAGAAATGGTTTAGATACCACCAACTGAGGGATGGAAACCTAAAATGTCATACATTTACACAATGGACTGTTATTCAGCTATTAAGAATAATGAAATTTGTAGGTAAGTAGATAGAGCTAGAAAAAGTCATCTTGAGTGAGGTAATCCAGACCTCACCTTTCTGGGCAAATATTATGTTTTCTCTTATATGTGGATTATAGTAAGCTTTCTCGTCAGGACTGCCAGCCCAAAAATAATGACACAGAGACTTATTACTAATTATGAAAGCTTGGCCTTACCTTAGGCTTTTCCCAACTAGCTTATAACTTAACTAACTCATTTTATTTATTTATTTATTTTTCTATTGCTTTTTTTTTGGTTTTTCAAGACAGGGTTTCTCTGTGTAGCTTTGTGCCTCTCCTGGAGCTCATTTGGTAGCCCAGACTGGCCTCAAACTCACAGAGATCCGCCTGGCTCTGCCTCCCGAGTGCTGGGATTAAAGGCGTGCGCCACCAACGCCCGGCTGCTTTTTTTATTAAGAAATTTTTTATTCATTTTACATACCAATCACAGATCCCCCTCTTCCCTCCTCCTGCCTCTCCAGCCTACCCGCCACAACCCACCTCCCATTCCCTCCTGCAAGAAGGTAAGGCCTCCCATGGGAAGTCAGCAGAGCCTGGTACATTCAGTAGTAACTCATATTTTTAATCTATGTTATTCCATGTGACTTTTTTTTAAAAACCACTTCTCTCTTTCTGTACACCTGACTAGTTCCACATCTCCAGGCAACTCCCTGTTGTAATTGGAGCACCTAGATTTCCTCCTTCTCTTCCTCTCTGTCCCTGGACATCCCACCTGTCTCTCCTGCCTAGCTGTTAGCCATTCAGCTCTTTATTAAATCAATCACAGCAACACATCTTCACACAGTGTGCAAATATTCCACAACAGTGGATGTTAGCTTTTAAGCCTTAGATATGTGTGTTTCAATCAGAATAGCCACAGAGGTTAGTTAAGTAGAAACAGACAGGGATAGAAGAGGGGATCTTCCAATGAACGGAAATAGAATATAGTGTTATAAAAGGAGAAATTAGACTATAAGGATTAAATGGTGAAGGAAATGGAAGGACAGGGTAGAGGGAGGAATATGGGTAGGGACAACTAACACTAAAGACATTTTGAAAATTGAAACCTACTACAGTAGAAGCTTCCTAAAATATATACATGTGTAAAAGGAGTTTATATGGAGTCACCATTTGATGTGGGGAGACAATACCACAACTAGACATCTTATACCACCAAGTAAAACCTCCAGTGATATGAATGAGTTACATCTTTTGAGCCATTGGACAAAGGGATACTAAGGAAACCCAAAAGCACCTCAGAGTACTGCCAAGGATATTGGCTACCCCCCACAACCTGAAAATAAGGCCCTATTGCTGAAGATACCACTGACTTACGCCATTGAATGTGGAAGAATTGAGCTGGGACACAAAGAGAAGCTTCACTTCTACTGACTAGCACTCATGGTGCTATAAAGTACATTGCACAGCACCGGAGGATAAAAGTAATCACCAATATCACCCTCTACAAACCCTTCTACTTAACAGAGTGACCTGCCTGCAAGATACACTGGTTCAATAGTGTCACAAGTTTTATGGGAATAACTAACCACTTTTTGATGGGATTTAAGGCCCACTTCATGAGAGGGAACCAATACCTGACACTGCTAAAGTGGCCAAGAACCTGAGACTAGACAGGTCATGGGCCCTAGGGAAAAACCTACTACTATTATTTTGCTAAAAGAAAATAGCAACAAAAATGCCTCCTGATAACGTATTTCTATATCCATAGATCAGTGCTTCACTTAATCCTCGTAAGAGAAGCTTCTTAAAGTACATGAGAAGTAACACAGAGATGGACAGGTGAACAATGTGCAGAAAGTGAGAGACTTTGGAGCACTTAATCCTATATGGAATATCTTCATCAAACTCCACCCCCTAAGGATCAGGGATCTATGAGGAAGAGGAGGAGGAAAGATTGTAAGAGCCAGAGGTGATGGATGACTTCAAGAAAACAGTGTCTTCCATAAAGAACAGGACTGCAACTGCTAGATGATCCTGGTGCTCTGTGCACCCTGTGCCTCATGCCTTGCCATGGCTGGCAAGGTAACCAAAGATCAGATTGCAGAGTTAAAGAATGCCTTATCTTTCTTTGATGAGGATGGAGATGGTATCGTTACTACCAGGGAGTTGGGGGTCATGATGTGATCGCTGGGGTAGAACCCAACCGGGGTTGAACTGTAGGACATGATCAGTGAGGTGGATGTCTATGGGAATGGGACCATTGACTTCCCAGAGTTCCTGACTGTGATGGTCAAAAATATGAAAGAAGCAGTGGGGGTAAGGAGGAGATCCGAGAGGCCTTCTGTACAAGGATGGAAATAGCTATAGCAGTGTTGCTAAGCTACATCACATTATGATGAACTTGGAGGAGAACTTGACAGATCAGTGAGTGAATTGATCCTAGATGCTGACATGGATGGAGACAGCCAGATTGAAGGGACTGAAGTAGCACTGCCTTGTCTTGATCTTGTTCTAACTCCACTTTGTGTCTGCGCAGGAACTTTTTGCAAATCTCTAATCCTTGGCAACCTCATCCACCTTGGCAACACATTTCAGTCTTTCTGTGACCCTGACCATGGTCCAAATGTATAAGCCCCCCCCCCCCCAAAAAAAACCCAAAACCCCAGTCTGCCAAAATGAATACCACAAAGTTCCCCAGACCTATACCTGACATAATGTCATTGTGTTTTTTGTCCTTAAAAGCTTCGTACCCCTCAGCTTCAATGCTATGAGTTCTTTGGAGCAAGAGCCTGCTCTCTGTTGCTGGCTAATACAATACTCTGTTTGGGCCTTCTATGTATGGTGGTCTGGAACTTTCTCACCTTGAGCCCCAGTGAGATTACCCCATGAATATGGAACTCAGCTTCATACTGGAGCTCCTCAGCCAGTGGGGAGGATGCAGGAGAGGTGCCCCCTGAAGATGTTCCAGGGATGACTTCTGTGTTCCCAGACACCAAAATGGATTAATTCTTTCTGATTCTTCTAGGAGATAAGGCTGTAAACCAATTCAGTTCTGGTTAAGGTGGATAGGCTTCTTGAGGAGCCCTCAAGTTAAGGAGAACCAGCCTGCTGAGGATTCTTCCTAAGGTTTGGGAAGGAAATGCCTGACAAGGAGCCTTCCCTGGTCTTCTCATGCTATATTGGGATGCCAATAACTGAGGACCCAGTTTTCTGATTCTGTCTCCCATTAGTTTATGGGAGACTTGGGTTTTGGGTGGATGGCCAGATAGATTATTGTGTGAGTGACTGTGGATATATTCTGGGCAGGTTATGCTCAGAGAATGTCATCCTTGTTATTGGTGTCTCAGTTTCATCTTGTCACCTTTGGTTGTTTGTCTTGAGGACAGGAAAGCTGATCTGTCCTCCAAGCTCACTTTGACTTACTGGTGGCCAGAAGTCAACCTGGGGTATAAGCCTCACTCTTAGCAAAGTGCTGGAGAGGCCCACAGAAATCCACAAAGATGCCCCCACAATAGACTGCTGGCAATAGTCGAGAAATAG
>CABHPQ010050139.1:0-17005 GCA_902168405.1 Peromyscus aztecus
AGAGAGAGAGAAGGAGGGAAGGAGGGAGGGAGGGAGATGAATTTGTGAGGGGAATGTCGAATCTGAGAGGGTTAGAAGAGGAGGATAGAGACAAATATGATCAGAATGATCAAAATACATTATATACATGTATGGCATTCTCAAAGAATCATGTAAATTAAAATAAATACTCTTTAAGGATGAATGTAGGTTTCTAAATAATTGGTGCTTAATATATAATACTACTAAAGTATTTAGCTCAAACTTGTAAATCATAGTTGAAGATTTGGAATAAGTAGTTATTTTGGTTGAAGGATGTGTCTTACACAAAACTTATCTCAAATTAACAACTACAAGAGTATATATGTGTGATCTTCCAGCAAATTAGAAAATGTAGCACACAGACATTTCAGAGAAAGAAGGTTCAATGTTACACATACCTTAGAAGGTACATAAAGATAAGCTGAGACATGGATTCCAAGTGTTCAGATTCTAGAAGTGTCATACTCAACAGTCATAACTGACTTAAAGGGAGCACCACATTAGCAAGATCACCATGTCAGATCCACATAAGGATTCAAACTATTACTCTTTAGAGATTTTCCTACCACCCACCATACACTAAAGCCACTGATGTTGATAGCTTTGTTTCTGATAGGATAGAATTCTAGCCCTGGGGATGTTCAGATCCAAAGTTATAATTAATCAGCATACTTTCAAATTGTTAATAGAAATAACTTCATGGACTTAATAGAGAATTGTTGTAAAATAATTGAGAATTTTTACTATATTTTATTATAAAACAAAGATGTTAATATATTATATGCATTCTTATTAGCTCAGTGGGCTAAAGAATGCATACAATATATTTTTTTTTTTTTATGGTTTTTCGAGACAGGGTTTCTCTGTGTAGCTTTGCGCCTTTCCTGGAGCTCACTTGGTAGCCCAGGCTGGCCTCGAACTCACAGAGATCCGCCTGCCTCTGCCTCCCGAGTGCTGGGATTAAAGGCGTGCGCCACCAACGCCCGGCTGGATACAATATATTAACATCTTTGCATAAATATATATCTTTCTTAGTGTGCATTCATTTAATCAGGTATCTGAGAAATTTCACTAATGGTTTTTCTTTTTACAATGACAGGTAAAGATTTTATCTTAGACTATAGACGCTGGACTTAAGAGTGGTAATTTACTTCTGTAATAACGAATCAGGGAGAACTCTTTTAGAAAAGATCACTCACCAGAAAAATCAATTATTTCTTGACAGCGCAAAGTGTACAGCTCCATTTCACCATCAGGCAATCATAAAGCACATGAGAAAATCAACACCAGCACCATCTCTCATCTGTCATGAGTACAACTCCATTCTTTTCTACTTGTTTCATTGGAATTAACTGACAGAAAAAGGAGAGAAATAGTGTCCATTTCATTATGTGATTACCCAGTAGTCAGAACACAGCATGGAAAACAATTGAATTAGTATATTTCCTGAAATGAGAGTAGCAAATGGAAGGCAACACCAAAAGCCCAGGTTAGGAGACTATTACAAAAGAGGAAGTCTTCTCTCTCTGCCAGCTCTTTCTGGTTTGCTACCTTGATTTATAATCTCTTACTCTCCACATATTGTCATCATGTGTGTTGTAACATAGTTCAAAGTGCCCATGAAAGAACCAGTACCATGATATTTGGACTATCAGTCTCTAAAACCATGAGTTAAATAAACTTTTTCTTTATACATTATCCAGACTGTAGTATTTTGTCATAGCAATAGGAAATTGCTTAATACAGCATTTTCAAAAAAATGTTCTCTTTGTCTTAAAAGAACCTATACATACACATCATTTATCCCTAAAACCTCTGTCTCTCTTCAATACCATGAAGGAATCCTTGCTTTTTAGGCCATGAAAATTCTGCATTACAATGCCTTGCTTGTTTATATTAAACTAATTGTTATAGAAAGCCATTCTCTGTGTTGTTATTTGTTACTAAATTTTAATTTCTGGGAGCCAATTACTGTTTTCAATTATTCATTCTGCATAGCACTCCTCTGGTTTTTCATTGAGAAACAAACAAACCACATGCTATAAGCTTTGCTGTCTGTGCATGAACTAAATTGGCACATGCACAGAGACCAATCTTCAATAAAGTTTGAAAAGAGTGATAACCAATGATCAAATACCCAGTTCACCAAATGACTGATTTTAAAAGGCAGTTAACTAAAGATTCAATTTTAAAACTAATTTGCAAAAACAGCAACAAAAGAAGATACCCACAAGTGATTGAATTTGCCAAATTGTTCATTGGCTGAAACTCTCCTTTAAGAAATAGCATTCTTACAATATGTGGCTTACGCATTTAATCCCAGCACTGGACAGGCAGAGGCAGGCAGTGTTGAAAACACTGAGGTTGGCATTTACAATGCATCTGTGAACAAACTTATGCTTCCTCTCTCTCTAATTCTCCTTGTTCTATAACAATAATTCCCATTACTCAACAGCAGATGCACTCTGCCATAAGTCAAGATGCCTTGCTTTGTGGGAAAATCTTGTTTATTGTTCCCAAAACTCTCTGAGACCACATAAGACCTCCATTCCTTACCCAGAGCACCAGCAGATACTTTTGTGGCCATGAGTTTCTCACAGAAAGTATGAAGCTTGGTTCAATGAGTTTCTGACAGCTGGTGGCTAGGAAGGGGATACCCAGCTTCATCTTGACACATAAGAGGTGCCATGAAAAGGAGCAAGGCCAGATAATTTTAAAAAGAAATAGTTTTACTTTTGGTTTGTGGTTTTAGAATTCAAAGTATATGGCATGGGCTTCTGCTCAGCTTCTAGTGATAGTCACACACTGCTTAATTCATAGAAGCAGAAAGGAGAGCAGGAATGTATGAATGAACAACAAAGAAGGTCAAGTTCCCATGAGAGCTATGCCATTTCCAGAAGAAAACAACCCATTCGTGTAGATGAGTCCCTCCTGATCTCAAATACATCTTAAAGTACCTATCACCTCCAAACATCGTTTACACTGGGGATAAAGCATACATGCAACTTTTTATGGAATAACTTGTGTTCAAATTACAGTATTGTTGTTGCCATTTTGTAAATGAGGAAACTGAGATTGAAATTACACATTAAGTACATAATAGATGGATTCCAGAACAATTGATCAATATTTTGAGTTCTAAAGGCATGTTGAATGCATTCCTCATTTATTAATATTCCTTCATAGAGTAGCTACTTGGGATACTATTGTGTGCCGTGAACTTCTACCTGTATTGTATACCATGAAGCATGAGAGTGGGCTCTGGGTTGGGCCTCTAGGAATCATTTGTGGATTCCATGGTAGAGATATTTCCACGTGATTGCTGCTACTTTGCTCATCACCAGAAAAATGAACATCAGAAGATGGCCTCTGACCTGTGGGCTCCATGAATTACACCTTTCATGGGAAGTCTACATCCAAAATGAAACAAAAATAACATTGTGTCATGGCTTTCAATTTGCACACTGAGATATTTGACAATGCAAAAAATAGGAACATTATCATATCTATAAGTGCCTTTGCCAACACAAACTAAAGAATTCAGCACCACTTCATTTTTCCAAATTTTTCATGAATGATTCTTATTTGTACAACTGGAGGTATACCTAGACCCTAACCACATGAAGTTTAGTGCTTGTAGTTCTTATTGGTTGAATGTAGAAGGATGGGGTGGATAGTGGGTGCCAATCTACCTCCTTTAGTATCCACACTTAATTAATCTAGTATTATCTAATGCGACATCCTTCACTTGGACACACACTGATCGAATGTCTGATTTCTTTGTTCAGATGATGGGGAAGATTATCCAGGGTTTATCTACACTCTTTTTCTTAACCTTACTGTCAGCTAAAATATACATCATTGGCATTGAGAATGGGAAGTTGGAAAGTTTGGAAAAAGAGGAAATGGAAAAGAATGGTGTAATCTGGCTGATGTGGCTCTAAGTTTCCAGTCTATTATCAGAACATTGTCCCAGTGAGCCAGTCTGCCAGACCAGATAGTCACAGTCATTAGAGTTATTTTGCCATTTAGCTTGGCTCCCTGCCATCACATATGTTCATCTCAAAACGAGTGTTTCTGGTCAAATCCTCAGAGAGACCTTCAAAAGTTGACATATGGGGGAAAGGGCAACCATGCCAGAGATAGAGGAGCCCATTTCCACTGAGACTGTGAACAGATGCCCAAGAGCCACAAAAACACAAGTATCTTCTACAGAGAGGCTTAAAAGTAACTCAAGATGGATTTGTTCAATGCAGAGGAGAGAGGATAATGAAAACCAATATTCTGTAGTACTAACAATTCAGGCACTAACAAGATAGGGAGAAAATGACTGTTGGATACATGTCATGCATAGCAAGAGGAAAGAACAGAGAGAAGATGCCAGTCTGTGTGGCATGAAAACATCTTCAACTGCATCTAGCAGAACTAGTCAGGACAAGACTTGTTCACTTGAGTCAAAAAGATCTGTTAGACCTTCTGACAATGAAAGGGAGGATATAGTATCTGTAGCAGATTTTCTTCTCAACTGGCCCATCCTGTGATCTTTCATATTTAGAGTGTATTCTGTTGTAAAGTTTCATGTTACTTTATATTGCTTATCCTGCTGTGAGTGGGAGTATAAAACAGTCTAGCTGTTGTGGAAGCCAGTATGGAAGTTTCTCAAAAACATACGAATAGACCTACCATATAACCCAGCTACACCATTCTTAACTGTTTACCTGAAGAACTTGAAGTTGGTATATCACAGACATATTTGCACATCAATATTTATTGCAGCACTATTAATAATAGCTAAGTTACAGATTCAATATATGTATCCATCAACTGAGGGATGAATATTATATATATATAATATATAATTCACATACACATGAATTTTATTCATCCATAAATAAGAGTTATTACAGCAATATTGTTTCAACTGTAGATAATAATAAGTAAACTAAGTTATTTACAGAAAGACAACTATCAAAAGTTTTTGGGTCAGCAAGATGGTTTAGTACGTATAGGTGCACACCACCAAGACTGGTGACTTCAGTTCAATCTTTGGGACTCACATGATGGGACAAGAGAACTGATGCCGACAAGTTTTCTTCACACACACACACACACACACACACACACACACACACACACACAGAGAGAGAGAGAGAGAGACAGAGACAGAGACAGAGACAGAGACACAGAGACACAGACACAGAGACAGAGAATAAATATAATTTAAATTGTTTTGTATTTTCTATTATTTGTGAGTTAGTTAGACATTTTATAGAGATACATAAAACAGTGTATGTATATATGACATAAGAACGTAAGTGAAACTTTCTCAGGGACTAAGTTGGGAGGAAAGGAATAAGAAAGGGGAGGAACTGGACCTGATGGCATAGACCCTTAATCCCAGCACTTAGGAGCAGAAGAGGGCAGATCACTGTGAGTTTTAAGTCAGCCTGGTCTACATCAAGAGTTCTAGGCAAGCCAGGAATACATAGTGATATCCTGTCTCAAACACTTAAACAAATAAATAAAAGGAGGCATGGGTAGGGGAAATATGCTCAAAGTGCTTTATACATTTTTATGAAAATGCCCTAATGTTGCTCAGTACTATGTATACTAACTATACATTTTTAAAGTACATACTTTAAAAGTAAATGTCCCTACTACTCTTTTCTTTATCATTCCATAAACAAAAAAATCTACTCTGTATCATGACTAAAAATGAATTTATCACCTGCTTCCCCTTCCTTTGCATGTATTGAGCTATATACTTTGCATCAATTAAGTCATTTACCATTAGCATCACCCTATAAAAAGAAGTTCTCCTATCATCTGGAACTTAGAGTTGTGGAAACCAACACATCAAGTCCAGTATACAAATTTCATCACTATCTTTTATTTCATCTTTCAGTGTGCTTTTAATAAACATCTAGAGAAAAACTTCTCAGGTCAGTCACCACCGCTGGGACCTAAAGGGCCAAACAGATGACCCAGACACTAGTTTTACAGTATATAGCCTCCAGCTGGGGGATTGTGACATATTAAGAAGCCATCTGGTCCCAGGTCTGCACTCTTAACTACTCTGTATCCAACCATTAAAGATAACTCACTTATTTTCTTTGGTTATTTCAAAGCTTTACTTTCTCCTAACAATGAATAACACTTTCAGTTTTCTTCTGAAACTTGTTGGTTTTTCTTCTCCTGCTGAGAAACGATTTCCCAGGAAGATTCCGAGTGTTTCAAAGGCATAATTTATGCACAGAACTTAAGAGTGCACATCAGCTAGTGGTTCCTGGCTCCTTTTGCTTTGCTTTGCTAATCAAACAACGGAAGGGAACCAAGTCAACATTTTAAAATAGCTAGAGCCTGGAGAAAGGGAAATTAGTTCAAATTAACACTGTATTTGCTAGAGTGATTTTTAAATCTTGCAAATATTGAAATATCTAAGGAAAGAAAGTAAATTATGGTGACAGTGTACTTACTCATAGTTTGAGGTCCCATGTGGCAAAAATCAAATGAGCTGTTTTAGGCAGAAGGGGCATCTGCAAGACATGTCATAGAACTAAGGGATTGGAATTAAATTGGACCTCAGGGAGTAAAAACAATAGCCAGAAAGTAAACAAACAAACAAAGACTAGTGTGTGTGTGTGTGTGTGTGTGTGTGTGTGTGTGTGTGTAAGTTCACATATCCACATATATGTGTATCTGTGGACTAGCTCTTTTGGTTTCCACATCATGTGGTAAGATATGGCTAACCTCAAAGACCCTAAACTTAAATATTATTTCAAAAACAGTCACAATGCAATTGTCTTTTTGTACCAACTGAAGTTCCCAAGGGAAAATCTCATTGCCTTATCTACTGTCTTGTGTGCAATATTGATCCAGTCAATATCAACTGGAATTGACTGATGCACTATGCATCATCATCAGGCCTTCCCAGAGTGTCCTCTATATAACTAATCTTTTGAACAAATATGTCTCAAAGGCCTACTAGGCCAGTTGTTGAGAAAGAGTAATCACATGGACTTTGCACCCAAGTGGGCTGATATTAGAGGGAGATTATGATTTAGAGCTTATACCAGTCCCCCAAAGATTTCTACCACATGGCCTCAGTAATTTTAAAAAAATGATTTATATTATAAAATAGTACCTCATACGGTTTCTGTAAGATGCTGGACCCTAATATTAATCTTTAGGCTTTATGCATTCACTCCTTTTCTACAATCATTGACCCTCTTGTGTATTCCATGCTGGTCTAAAAGCTCATCAGCTTTGATGGCCTGATCTTGAGGAGTTTGAGTCTCTCACAAAAGATTTGCATTTATGAACAAAATTTAGCAAGACATTTATTAAAACACAGGAACAAATATGTAAATGGGAAATAGTGAGAAAATAGTGGGCATTGAAGTTCATTTAACTTCAGGACAAAAAAAACCTACTGGAAATGTGATTTTTGTTTTGTTCTAACTTTATACTGAAAATACTAGAAAGAACATATATGAAATCTGCATATTTTGTGTAGGATAGGACCCTACCAAAGAGCTAACCCTTTTGCAACTCTACTTCAGAACAGAGGTATGTAACATAGCTGCACCCAAGCAAGAACCCTTAATAACAATTCAAAACTGCATTAGCTGGTCCTGTTATTTCCTTTTCTCGCCCTATTCAGTCTGTATAATGTTACCTACATGTATGCTTTCAGGGCTGACCATTTGGTATTGAATAACCAATTGGTGTGCTCATCCCTGTGGAAGACTATTTCTCCCACTCTTGGCGTTCCCTAGTTGCCTTAGTTCTTTGTGTAGAGTTGCAGCCTCCTGGGCTTTCTGTCCTCCATCCTACTCCTGTCCACTTTAGCATGTCTATTGTTGTCCTTGTTTAGCTCATGCTTAGGCAGCCAGTCATGTTATTAAAACTTTATGGGTGTAGCTTCTGACATTACTAGGAGACAGAATCTAGTAACAAACTGCCTGTATCTCTGACTCTTACAATCTTTATGTCCCCTATTCCATAATGGTTCCTGAACCTTAGGTGCAGGACTTGTTTGTAGAGGTATCTGTTGGAGCTGGGGTCCACAACTCTTTATTTTGATTGGTTGTGGTTTTCTGTAATGGTCTCTATCTGTTGTGCAGAAAAGCTTCCTTGGTGAGAGGTGAGGACTAGTATCTTTTTAATTAACCAATTATAATATGTAATTTGTTCTTAAATGAAAGTACTACTTTATTCTTCAATAGAAACATCTAAATTTTTTCTGGGACTTCTCTGCATTCTGAATTAAAGTCTTCTGAGTAAGAATTTTTGGGATGCTTTCATTAAAACATGATGTATTTTATCATGTTTCCTTCTCATGAAATATTTCAAAGATTGATGGTGGTTTTCTAGTTTATTTGGGATATTTTGTCTTTCAGGCTTGTATTTTCTAAGCTTAGTATAGATTTCTCTTAACACCCACAGTGAGGCACTAGAAGCAAAAGCTTAAGTTACTATCCTTCATACTCTTTCCTTAGATAACTGGTTCTCAAACTTCAGAATGCATAATAACACTTGGTGAAGTTATGAGATCAGGTTCCTGGGATCCATTCCCCAGCATTTACGTTTCAGATCTGGGATGGACCTCTGAATTTGTATTTCTAACAAGTTCCAAGTTGGCCTGGATAGTCTGGTATAGGGCTATGTTTTCTGAAGCAGTTACCTTATATCTTTTCTAAACAATTTGTTGACTCATCCAGGGCTAAACTGTGTCATCAGGAACAACAGCTATGTCACAACACATTCTGCTAAACATAGTTTTAGCTAATCAATGTATTTGGGCTCCATAGAACCTATTAAAATATAGGTCTAATTGTGTCAAATAGAGATCTCTTATATGAATATTCAAGAAAAATTTTAATTTTCCCATCAATACAAATATTATACATTTGCTTTGCATACCAGTAGAATTACACCTTTGGAAAAGTACCTATAGCATTCTTATGTAACTTGTGCCTTTAAAGGATACAAAATAGTAATAAACAGCATAACATTAACTCCCTTCCTTGCTGAACAGGTGATTTTAACATAATAGCTTTAACAGGTTTAGGATTGGCAGCATAACTTTAAAATCACCTTTAACTGCAATGAAATGCACATAATATAGAATTCACGATCTTAATCACCTTTAAGTGTGCAGTTCAGTGGCATTAGGTACATTCACATTATTCTGAAACCATTATCATCATCAGTTCTAAAATTATTTTCAGCCTGTAAGACTCAAACTCATACCCACTAAATACACTACCCACTCCCTACTTTCCAGCCACAGTGGAACTACCAAGGTATTTTCTGTCTTCATGAATTTGCTAAAATTTCTTAAAGTAATTAAATGAGTAAATGCAAACTAACTGTGATGTTAAGCCAGCATTATAAGTTGCAAGAAAGTAGAAAAAAATGAATGAGTAGAGGATTTACCAAAGCTAGTAGCAAAAGCTGGTGTCAATATCCTACTGACTACTGACTGATACTGCTGCTAAGAAGTGTTCCCTAATATCATCTCCTCCTCTTCCCACATCAAGCATCTTGTTTCTTACCAGATGCTAAATGGCCTTTGTAACATTCACCTCTTTAGATTTAAACATTCTAGCATTCCATTAATACAGCAGAGCATCAATTTAGTATGGAACCCTTCATTCTGTTCTTTTCTCATCATCTTTGAAACTCTAAACTTACTGAAGATTCTGAGTAGGCTCATGTATAAAAAAATAAACCTAGAAGCAGCCGAAGCCAACTGATAACTCAGGCCAGGTTTTTGAGGTCACAGCACAGGAGTGAGCCAGCATTCCTCTGGATGTCTAGATGAAGAGTTCAAAGAAAACAGCTAGCACACTCTAACATTAGTAAATCTCCAGGTCAAAGGTACATGGTTCAGGAAATTAATAATCTCTGAGTGACATCCGATGAGTTCTTTCAAAGACATTTGCCTCCACCCTGCCCGAACCCTTGACCTACAGTTCTCTCCTTACAAAATAAATGAAGCCCATTTTAGTGACTTTTTCATTAAGTCTTGGCTTCTCTGTCTAAGCAGAAACCTTGAAAACATCAGATAATCAATTTGCATTTAAGCCTTTTTGAAAAAGTCAAATATTTTGAATCCTTCAACTTCATATTATTGATTTTAGAGCAGTTTACTTAAAAAAAATGAGAAGTTCAAAAGAAAGCAAAATAACATTTCATGAGTACAAATTAAGTTTTATATTTCAATGCTGTGCTTCTCCGTAGTAATGTAGATTACATTACTATTGATAATAATTAACCCAAAGTGAAAATTTGTGTGTAGCTATAAATGTACTCTTGAAAGTTTAGCTCTGTGGTTAAGTTGT
Source organism: Peromyscus aztecus (assembly GCA_902168405.1). Taxonomy (NCBI): domain Eukaryota; kingdom Metazoa; phylum Chordata; class Mammalia; order Rodentia; family Cricetidae; genus Peromyscus; species Peromyscus aztecus. The sequence continues at coordinate 10,371 of CABHPQ010050139.1, forward strand.
GTGACACACTGTAGCTAAAGAGGAAATACTGAGATGGTACTGCTGTGGGATGTTCTGTATGTTAAATGTGTTGCTCTGATTGATTAATAAATAAAACACTGATTGGCCAGTAGCCAGGCAGGAAGTATAGGCGGGACAAAGAGAGGAAAATTCTGGGAAGTGGAAGGCTGAGTCAGAGAAGACGCTGCCAGCCACCATGAGAAGATGTTAAGATACCGGTAAGCCACGAGCCACGTGGCAACTTATAGATTAATAAAAATGGGTTAATTTAAGATATAAGAACTAGATAACAAGAAGCCTGCCACGGCCATACAGTTTATAAGTAATATAAGTCTCTGTGTGTTTACTTGGTTGGGTCTGAGCAGCTGTGGGACTGGCGGGTGAGAGATTTGTCCTGACTATGGGCCAGGCAGGAAAACTCTAGCTACATGGTACTAAGGAGCAAAACTTGATATTCGCTGAGTTCCTATCATAGTCCGTAAATACTGCTAGATCTCATGCTTGACTTCAGCTAACAGAATTTCCACAAGAACTGTCAAGTTCTCACTTGTATGAAGTAGTAATGTGTTCTTTCTCACACAGGTGATAAATTACCAGTCAGAATTCAAATTCAAACTATTCATTTGTTCAAAATTACATAGTGGGCATCTGTGAAAGGCATTTGGAGAAGATTCCATCATTACTCTTCATGGAAGCACTAACATGTGCAACTCAGTCCATTTTACAAATTATCAAGTGTCCTCATGCCAACATTAATACTCAGATAATAGCACTGTCTTTATATTACCTATATGAAAGAAATGAGAATCCAAATCCACACAGGTAGTAAGTAACAAAGCTAAGTCTTGAATATAGGCCTATTTGATTAAAAAACAGTCTCTTTTGGTATTGCATTGTCATTAACTTGTCTATTATGGATTGCATACTTGAGTCCCTCTCAAATTCACATGCTGAAAGTCAGTTGCCTGTTAGGATGATATTAAGAGGTAAAGTATTTGGGAAGTAACTGGTATGTGATGAGGTGATGAGGGTGAAGCCTTCATGGATATGTGCCCTTTTAAGATGGTGCCCTTTTAAGAATGAGGGGAGTGTGTCCATTTTCTACTCCCCACCATATAAGGATACAAGCAGAAGACAGCTTTCTGAAAACTAAAAAGTAAGCCCTCATCAGATAGCACTCGATCTTGGAATTCCAGATGGAACTTGACCTTGGAGTTTCTAGGCCTAGAACTGTGAGAAACAAATTTCTGTTGTTTAAAACCCCTAGTCTATGGTGTTTTGTGGTAGCATCCCAAATTGACTAAGACATTCTCTGAGCCTTATTTCCTCTGCCTGTAAGATGGGATTCAAAACAATTCTACCCACAATTACCAAACAGTAGAAATAAGTGCATTATCTACCAAGTAAGGCATGCATAAATAAAATATGTTGTACGCACAAAATGGAATATTATATGACTATAAATAAAATTTAAAAGTTCTAGCACATGTGACCGTAGATGAAGCTCAAAAGCAGCCTTATGTTACATGGAGGGAGACAGACACAAGAGAAAATACATTAGGTGAGTACATTTGTAGAAATGGGCAGTGGCGTAGAGACAGAAAGCAGATTGCCAGCTGGCAAAGACTGTGGTCGAACATAAAGAGAATGACGGCTACTGTAGAATGGAGTTTCCTTTTGAGGTGATGAAAATACTAAGTATTATTAGGTAGTAGTGATGGTTGAATAACTTTAGTAATATATTTTAAATGCACTTTAATATGCACTTTACTTTTGTTCTTGTTTTTGCTTTATTTTTGGTTGGTTGAGGGTTTTTGACTCTTGTGTTTTTGAGACTGCATCTTGCTGTGCTGCCCTGCTGGCCTTTAGCCATTTATCTTCCTGCTTTAGCCTTCTTGGTTCTAGAATTACAGATATCCCACTACCCTGAAGAATTCTGTACTTTAAAATGGTAACTTTTATTGGATTATACCTTTGAAACAAACAAATAAGTAATGAGCTTTCCCCACTTCCACACCAGCCATTCTCCTTTGCCCAGTGAGAGGAAAGCAGGACCCATCCCTGTATATCCCTGTATATGTACATCCCTTCATTCTGACATGTAGTCCCCTCCCCACAACCTCACATGGTACTTCCAAACACACAGAAGAGCTCACATCCTGGAGAGCAGCTACAGATCAGAAGGAGCAGTGCATGAGTAATTTTTTCACAAATGACAAAAAGAGAAGAGAAAGCTCAGGGATTTCTCTTAGAGAATGAAAAAGTACACGCTATATAAAGATCTGTGATGAAGCTAAATGAAGTTAGTTCACCAGATCCCCCACAGAAAGAAGGAAGGAAGGGAAAGCGTGAAACGAAATGACAAGGAGTCTTCTAGGCCACACTGTGATATTCGAACTTCATCCTGAATGTGAACATAGTTCTGAAGCAATTGATGAGGAAACACCATGGTCACAATTCTGCTTTAGGAAAAATATTCCTGCCTACTACAATAAAACTAGCAAGTGTCATTGAAGGTCAGCAAGAAGTGAATAAGTTCTCAGCACAAAACACATGGTAACAGTCCTTGTTGCCTTGCATGTTTGTGGTTCGAATTCCAGTGCTTCTTCCCATCTACATAACTGCTGCTTAAAGTTTATACTTCCTTTTCAGTTCTGTCTGTTGATCACAGAGTACTGACAGCATTGCCACTTTTCAGCATGAGCAAAGTAGCCTTAAGTGATGGGTCCAGACGGACATGCTGAAATAACTTGGCACTGTCATGGAAGTTGTTCCTTCTTGCTTTTAATTTTGACAAACTGCCATTTTACACTGGTGTGGAGCAATTCATACAGGTAATGCAGACTGCAACATGCTACATATACTTGTGGTACTCCTGCCTAAATTTAGGGGCAAAATGTTTTCACCTGCCTGAAGCTGACAGCAGAACATAAGCATCTCAAGCAAGAGCCCTTTCATAGTGTTTAGGAAACAAACCCCTTCCCCTTCTACTTCATTGTTTTTTAGACAGTCTCATGAAGTCCTGGCTGGCCTTGAATTCTCTATATAGCTGAGGATGATCTTAATCTTTTGATCCTCCTGCCTCTATTTCCTGAGATGGGATTACAGGAAAGCACCACCACCAAGCTGGGCAGGCACTCCACTAACTAGTCCATATCTCTAGCCCCTATGCCTTTTTACCAAGTTAGTCTAGTATGTTCATTTTGTTGATGTTTTTGTTTGTTTGTTTGTTTGTTTGTTTGTTTGCCAGTGATTCCCTAGCAGCCTAAACAATAAAGAAACTAGAGTTTAATACTGGCCATATTTTAAACTGTCTTTCCAAGTAACTTTTTGTTTTTTCTAAATGCATATATCTCACAAAGAAAACCTTGCTTAAAATATTGCTTGTCTCAACATATTCAAATTGAGTTGTAGTAAAGGAATACATTAAATCAACTTTTAAAATATATGCCCATTAAGGACACATTCAGATGTGATTGAGCACTTAAACTCCTGGTAAATGCAAGCCCTGCTTAAATATCTCTGATTATCACCTCTGATGGACTGTCAGTTTCACCAGAACCTAATGGAACCCCAAATTCCCTCTTTCGTTCTGCTTGAAAATCCTGAACTGGGAAGCACACAACCATCTGGTTCCCCTTTAGAATTGCTGTATATTAGAATACACAATCATACATGATAAAAGAAAATGTAGGAAGCATATGATTCAAGGGACCCAAAAGTATTTGAATGATTACACCAAGAGCCACTTTTAGCTCATTTTCTATATGAACAGAAAAATGCTGCAAAGTCATTTGCAACAGTAGATTTGTTTGCCCAGCATGATTGCATTCCATAATCCATTCTTTTGATGTTAAATCAGAAAGTGACAGTGAGACAGACTGACCATAAATCAACAGGTTACAGTCAGGTTTTCTGGCATTCTTCTGTCAGACTGTCATGTCCACCAGCACATATTGAGGCAATTCCATAAATTGGGTTATCTGGGAAAGAGGAGAAGTGAACAAGAAGAAACAGAGTGGGGGTGGGGAGGAAAGCTCAAAGAAGTTCAAAATTCCTGATAAGAATCAAGACGCCTCTACTCATATGATTTACTATATCCCCAGTTTCATCTACCCTTGGAGACAACTAGGCTCCAGATTTTCCAGGATATATATTTTGAACTCAGTTGCATGCAATCACAGCGTGGTATAACTTATCTACCTTGATTGCATGAAAAAATAATGCTCCTTTCCCACATATATTTTATTTGCTTCACAGAGTAGTATCTTCATGTGTTCTCTCAAGTCCAGATTCCTAAAACTCCTACATTGGCATACCTTTTACATAAAAATTATTTATTTGGTACTGAACATATGCTAGACATGTTCTTAAGGCTTGCAACTATATAGGTTGTGTAATGCTTGCTTGCTTCCATGTTCCCAACCACTATGGTCATTGACTATAACCCTCTGAAACCATAAGCTCCCAATTAAATGCTCTCTAAGTTGCCTTGTTCACGGTGTCTCTTCACAGCAATAGAAACCTAACTAGGACAGAGGAGAAATGAGGAGTTGATATGATAAGAATATGTTATACGTAAGCATGAAATTATCAAAGAATGAACTCTTAAGGGAAAAAGAACATTGCTGAATGGCATTGTTCAGAATGCAAATGACAAAGAAAGCACTAGTAAATTTTGAGGACAGATCAGTAAAATTTGTTCTACTTAAACAAAGATAAGATATTCTCTATTTTATTACTTTATGTGCATAGGTGTCTTGTCTTCATATATGTCTGTGCACCTATGCATGTAGAGCTTCAGAAGGCCAAAATACAGTGTTGCATCCCCGGAACTGGAGTTACAGACATTTGTGAGCTTCCATATGTGTGCTGGAAATATAACCCAAGTCCAAAGAGAAAATTATTCTGTAAAAATGAAAACACGGCAATGTATCAGATTACAGTGAAAGAACTAACTTTTTTATTATCAGTACCTTAGAAGGAAATGCACAAAAGGGTATAAAGCTAAAATTCAAGAGAAAGGGTGAGGTATGAATTGCATGACATATACATAAAACTAATTATATGTAATTTATGTTTGCAAAGATGGAGGAAAAGATGGCAAGACCCAAAGATCAAGGAGTTTACTATAAGATTGCATCTCCTTGTAATGTCAGAAGCTACATCCATAAACTGTTACCAGCATGAACTTTCACCAACATGAATGCCTAAAAATGAGGTGAACAAAGTTGACACCAACAGACATTCCAAAGTGGACAAGGAAAAGCCTGTGAGGCCTCAATCCTACACAAAGAACTATCAGGAGTTAAGGAATGCTGAGAGCAGAAGAAATAATAGTTTTCCCTGGGGAAGAGCACAACAATTGGTTGTCCAGTGACAAATAGTCAGACCTGAAAACATACATACTGTTAACATTATATAAACTAAACAGGTTACATTTAGAAATACACACACACACACAATATATATATATATATATATATATATATATATATATATGCAATAGTAATTAATAAAAATGCCACCAATTTGAAAAACAGCAAGGAGGTTTATATGGGAGGGTTTGGAGGGAGGAAAGGGAAGGAAGAAATATTGTAATTATATTATAATCTCAAAAAATGAAGCAATATGGTGGGCGGTGTTGGCGCACGCCTTTAATCCCAGCACTTGGGAGGCTAGAGGCAGGTGGATCTCTGTGAGTTCGAGGCCAGCCTGGGCTACCAAGTGAGTTCCAGGAAAGGCGCAAAACTACACAGAGAATCCCTGTCTCGAAAAACCAAATAAAAAAAAAATGAAGCAATAAAAATAGCTAAATATAGTATTATCATATGACCAAACAATTGTATCTTTAGGCATTTGTCCCAGAAACGTGAAAACTGACGCTCACAGAAAAACTTAACACAAGTGTTCAGCATGGTTGGTACATGTTAATAATCTCAGCTACTCTGGAGAATCATCACAGGTTCAATGGCTATGCTGATAAATCAAAATGACCCTGTCTCAAAATGAAAATGTTTTAAATGTCTGGAGAATGTAGCTCAGTAGCAGAATGCTTACTCTGACTCCAAAATGTAGTATGAAACAATGAAAAAATTACACAGCAATATTGAGTTTTATTTGTCTAAATGTACCACAAACAAGATGTCTTTGGAAGTGGATTCAAGTTGTCATGTTGACTATATTACTGAATGCCTACATGCCAATAAAATGTTATTTCTGTGTGTTTCCTTGTAGTGTAACATTTCAGCCACTAGAATTATGTTGAACAACACTTTTAACTAAATACCCTTTCCACTCAGTCTGTCAATTCTCTCTTCCCTGTTATTACCTGTGTATGTGTATCTATCTACTTATCTATCATCACTTTGTCCATCCATCTATACTTCTTTCCAGTTTCTTTCCTTCTTCTTTCAACATTTACCCATCTACCTACCATAAAGATAGATAGATAGATAGATATAGATATAGACAGATATAGATAGATAGAAAAATATAGATAGGTAGATAGATAGATAGATAGATAGATGGATGGATAGATAGATAGATATAGATATAGATATAGGTAGATAGATATAGATATATAGAAAAATATAGATAGATAGATAGATAGATAGATAGATAGATAGATAGAT
>CABHPQ010050139.1:17015-27822 GCA_902168405.1 Peromyscus aztecus
ATAGATAGATAGATAGATAGATAGATAGATAGATAGATAGATGATATATAGAGATAGATAGATAGATAGATAGATAGATAGATAGATAGATAGATAGATAGATAGATAGATGGGTAGACAGATAGATAGAGCTATATCTGGCATTGGTGCTATTCTGGAGAACCCTAATACAGTGTCCTTTAACAAATGATCTAAGCAAGTGTAATGGCATATGTTTCTAATCCTATCTTATGGATGAGGGAAGAGGACTGTGATTCATGTTTTTCCTGTAATACATAGTAACACTTTTTCCCAAAAGATAAAAGAGGATTTATATCCACTACCCAAATTCCCAGGCTCATGGAACATTGAGAAAGTGAGGGAGGAAAGACTGTAAGGGGATAGGAAGATGTACAACAAAAGGCTGTCTTTCTGACATGATACAGCCATGCACTGCTGATCTCACTGCAGCTGTAGTTACTGGCACAGGCCTTAAGAAACTGAACCTTCAACATTTCTTCACAACAGAGAGAGTACAATGAGGCCCCACCCCCTCTCTGGGGGCCTATTGGCAGTTAACTGTTGATAGAGGAGAGACCCATGAGTCTCCACCCCTCCTTGAGGAAATACTGGCAGTTAACTGCTTTGGGGGGAAGAGAATGTAATTTTCTTCAGTGACATAGCTACTGGTAAATTGGCCTTGTTCTAAATTCCCCTTGCTCCTCCCCAACCACCACATGTGGACAAGCAGTTCTAATTAAACTCAGTGGCACACACGAAAGTAGAAAGCACAAAAGGAGTAAGGGGACTTGTTGGGAAGAGGATTTCAGCAGGAAAAAGGGTGGATGATAGGAGAAATAGATCAGCTAAAATTGATTATATAAATGTATGAAAGTGTCAAACAATAATAAGAAGTAGAAAAATAAATGTGTGAATCATGAAATAGGTTTACACCAATAAAGTGGAATACTACCTAAAGCAAACAGAAATGCTTAAAAACCAGCTTCTTTTACACACGACTTGAATGAGTCTCAGATTTATCTGAGGAGTATAATGTTGAATCCTTTAGGCACATGCCAAAAAGTGATATAAAGATACTTCTCAGCCATTTTTCTTTTCTTTTGGGAACTCTCTGGTCAGGTCCTGTGTCAACAAATGGATCGCTTGTGGGTTTTTTTTCACCCTTTGTTCTTTTTTTCTGTAATTGCATGATTTTCTTTCTATGAGCAGACTTTAAGTCCACTTGGGCCACTGTTAGTTACTTCCAAGACAAGTGCTGCTATTTCACCCTTGACTATATCTTACCATGCTCATCATTGCTGTGGTTCATAGGCTTTACAGTTGAGTGTGACTGTTATTGCTCTTCTCCCCGACAGTTTGCAAAGCACCTTATAGAACTATGAGAACTAGTCCTCAGAGACAAGACTTCCAGATGAGTTCCAGATCCATTCCTCCAAGTCGTGTGTCTGAAGTGTATAATGTCTTCAGCAAAAGGGCCTTCCTTCAAGTTCTGAGAGGCAAGCAAGAACAATGGCAATAGGCTACATCGGTTTTATTCCCTTGGATCAACAGCAAAAAGGTAGGCTTCCCATGCCTAGCACTAGGGTTTTTTGTTAGATAGTCTAGTCTGTGATTCTTGGGGAAGCACATTATCATACCAGATTTCAAGATACTTTAAAGATTTATAGTAATAAAAACAGTATGGTGCTGGCATAAAACACACATAGATCAATAGAACAAAGTACAATACCTAAATGTGAGTGCATATAACTATATCCATCTGATATTTGACAAAGACACATTGGAGAAAAGACAGCTCTTCAACAAATGGTACTGGGAAAGCAGGATTGCTGCATGTAGAACAATGAAAGTAGACCCATAGCTATCTCCTTGTACAAAAACCAACCCAAATGGTTCAAAGATCTCAATGTGAACCATGAAACACTGGAACTGCTAGAAGAAAATATAGGCAGTACCCACAGTGTAGGAATGGATTTTCTCAATAGGATTTCATTCTCTTGGGAACTAAGGCCAACAACTGACAAATGAGACCTCCTAAAACTAAAGAGCTTCTGTACTGCCGAGGAAACAATCAATATAGCTACGAGAAAGCAGGAAAGAATCTCTGCCCAGATACCCATCTGAGAGAGGATCAATATCAAGAATATACAAAGAACTTTAAAAAAACAAAGGAAACAAATGAGCCAATTAAAAATTGTTTATGTATCTGAACAGAGGGTCTATGTATCTGAAATTTTAAAAAAATGGCTAATAAATATCTTTTAAAGGTGTTCATCATCCTTAGGGATTCGAGATATACAAATTAAACCACCTTTGTGACTTGATCTTACCCTAGTCAGAATGACTAAAATCAAGAAAACAACTGATAACAAATTCTGGTGAAGATGTGGAGAAAGGGAAACCCCCATTCACTGTTGGTGGGAATGCAAACTGATACAGCCACTGTGGAAATCAGTATGGAGCACCCTCAAAAAGCTAAAAATAAATCTATCATGTAACCCAACAATAGCACTCCTTGGCATATTCCCAAAGGATTCAACATCCTACTCCACAGATACTTGCTCAGCTATGTTCCTTACCTCTCTATTTACAATAGCTCCAAAATGGAAACAACTTCAAATTGATAGATGGATAATGAAAATATCATACATATATACAATGGAATTCTGCTGAACCATAAAGAAAAATGAAATTGTGAAATTTGCAGTAAATGGATGGAACTAGAAAATGTTATACTGAATGAATGGCATGGTTTGAATGAGAATGTTCCTCATAGGCTCAGATGTTTGAACACTTGGTCTCTAGTTAGCAATGCTGTTTGAAGAAGTTGAAGGAAGTATGCTACTGGAGGTGGACTTTGAGAGTTTATAGATTCTATGCCACTTCCAGTTTGTCCTCTCCTTTTGGTGCTTGTGGTTCAAGATGTGAGCTCTCAGCTTTCTGTTCTTGCAGTCACACCTGACACTTATTGCCATGATGGAGCCTAATACTGTTGGAACTGTAAGCTCAAACAAACTCTTTCTTCCATACGTTTCCTTGGTTACAGTATTTTATCACAGCAACAGAAAAGTATTACAGTGAGATAATACTAGACCAAGAAAGACAAATGCCATATGTTCTCTCTTATTTGTGGATCCTAGCTCTGAATCTTTAGATGCAATTATAAAACCTATAATAATCACAGATACCAGGAAAGTAAAAAGGGAACATGGAAGGAGGAAAAAGAGAAGAACTCTAAAGAGAGATTTAGTAGAATGTAGAATAGAGGTGCTGTAGTTATGTGTACAAGGGGAAATAGGAAAAACAGGAGAGATTTTATTTGTGAAGGATAGAGATCAATACAGAGGAAAAGGAAGGAGTATGAATAAATAACACCCAGGATGTTTGAGAAAACCACAGGGAAATCTAATTTCATGTTTACTAAAAATACATATAATAGACATATGGGCATGAGTATACATATTTAAATAATGTAAATGAAGTTATCTCACTTGAGGTAATAATGCTCCCCACAATTTTCTGAGAATTATACATATATATACATATATATATATACATATATATATCAACACTAGATAAATGGAGTTTTATAGCATGTTATTTTTTTGAAGTATTTTTATTAGTTCTATGAGGATTTTAGACATTTTGATCATAGACACCCCTCTCTCTTCCAAGGTTCTCCCCTCCTCTCTACCTACTCAACTTTGTGCTGTTTTGTTTTCCATCTAGGCCAATTTGAGCTGCTCAAATATTCTTGGATGTGTGGCCTTCTACTGAAGCATGGTGACCTTATCAGGAGCTACCTTCTCCTTTTTTGTTTTTTGTTTTGTTTTGTTTTCGAGACAGGATTTCTCTGTGTAACAGCCCTGGCTGTCTCAGAACTTGTTCTGTAGACCAGGCTAGCCTCACACTCAGAGATGCATCTATCTCTGCCTCCCAAGTGTTGGTATTAAAAGCATGTACCTATTCTTTCAAGGATCATTTCTATAGTCTGTTAGTAGGAGCTACACTTTTAAAGAAACCTGACCCTTCAAAAAATGTGTTTGAAGAAAAGAACTAAAATATATACAGAACAATTTAGTAAAATATTAATTAGTGCAGTTGACATAACATTTTGAAAAACAAAAATGTGAAGGGCATAATTTTAGCATAAGATATAGTTCCATTTCAGCACAGAAATTTTATGAAAAAAATCAAATAAGATGGGACTAGAGAGATAGCTCAGCAGTTAAGAGCAGTGGCTACTCTTCCAGAGGATCCAAATGGTAGCTGCTTGCTAACATCTGTAACTCCAGTTCCAAGGAATCTGACACCTTCTTCTGGCCCCTGTGGGCATGAGGCTCACATATAGTGCACAGACATACATGCAGGCAACACACACATATACATAAAAATTGTTTAAATTTAAATTCAAATAAAATGTAGATATTTTCCATATTTTCACCTTATTCATACTTTGCTTCACTGATTTGATTAATTAGTTGCCATATAAGGTAGCAAAATAAAAGCACATAGGAAACTAACATAATTTATTCCTTTTTATTTCCACTCACTATATTATCACTGGTTATTCAGAAACTGCTGTTTGAATGTTGTAATATTGATGTAATAGAGGAACAGAACACAAGAAACAATTCATTCTTGGAAACAGAATTTATTTGTTTATTTATTTTTGAGACAGGGTCTCATTGTGCAGTTCTGGATGTCCTGGAACTCTCTATATAGACCAGGTTGGCCTTGAACTTTCAAAGATGCAGCTGCCTCTGCTTCGCAAGCACTGGGATCAAAGGTGTGCACCACCATCCTCAGCAGGATCATAATTTATAAAAGCACAATGCCAGGTGAAAGAGACAAAAGCCTCGTCTGAGAAATGGCCTTGATGAGACTGGCTTGCGGGCACATCTGAGAAAGATTTTCGATTATTAGTTGTTGTAGGAAGAGGACCCCAGCAACTGTGTTTGTAGTGGGGTGCACACCATCCCTAGACAAATAAGCTTGAGCTGTATAAGAAAACTAGTTAAGAGTGAGCCTTAGTGAGCTAGCTAGCAAGGAATACTCCCCCAGTTTCTACTTTAAGTCCTTGTCCTGCCTTCCCTCAGTGACCTGTGCCCTGGAAGTGTAAGGCAAGTGAACCCTTTTCTCCCCTAAGATACTCTGGGTCAGAGTGTTTTATCACAGAAAAAGAATAAAACTAGAACAAACTCTTCCATTATAAATCTAAAAGGAGTGGGAGGGAATTGGTAGTGACAGTAAGTAAGCCAGTGTTTCCCTGGAGCTATAGGTATAGGGAGGATCAGAAAGCAATTCCCCAAAGGAGAGTATGACTTGAGTATGGTTTGTCCTTATTGAACCTCTTTAAGTTCAGTTCATAATATCACCTGCTTAAAGGTACAAGGAACAGTCTTCAGAAGATGGGCTCTTTAGGGAGGTATTTTATCCCATGAACACCAATGTTCAAGCTTGCCTTTTATAGTGTCTCAGTAATGACCCATCATCCATAGTCTGTTGTATGATTTTCACCAAACCCGAATCTTGATCTTAAGTTCATCATGCAATGCCATTACTCATGCTATATAGCACAGTAAAAAGCCTTTAACTTACCTGCCACTATTGTACTATTGGGCATATCTAGCCATTTGGTCATTATTGTAACTCACAGGATTCAGAGCAGGGTAAGGTTGTTGATGACTTTTCTCTCCTAGTAGCCTGCATACAGTTTTCTGATGGTATTTCAGGCCACTCCACAGGAAAGAACACATACCTGGTACTTTAAAGCTGGCCAAAAAACAATGTCTGTAAAGGTCATATGCTCAGTTGGAGGTCATATGTTCTTCTACTGTCATTTTGGTAAATTAACATAGTATCAAAATGCCCTCTAAATGTATAAATCTAGAATGAGTGAGATGGCTCAGTGGGTAAAGGCACTTGCTGCCAAGCCTGATGACATAAACTCAATTCCTGGGTAGGAGAGAATCAACTCCCAAGGCCTTCATGCATGCATGTGCATTCATGTACATACAAACATACACACACAAATGAAGGTAGCAAAAGTAAATAAAAAATACTTAACTTTGTATCCATAGATTAGTGCAGCTCTTATCCCTCAGCAGAGAAGCTTCTTGCAATGGACAGAAGTCAACACAGAGACTCACAGCTAGTCAAAGTAAGAGAACAAGTGACAGTGGAGTGCTCAACCCCAAATGAAACATCTATACCAGTCCCTTACCCGCAAGGCTCAGGGAAGATTGATTAAGAGGTGGCAGAAAGACTGTAGAAACTAGAAGTTAGGGATGAGCAGAACAAAGTAGTGTCTTCTGGATATGACAAGACCACTGCATTCAAACACACAGTAGCTGTGGTTGCCCGTACAAGACTGGCAGATCAATACAGTCAGTATTACAGAATGCATAGAAGAGGGGCTCCTAAGGCCCCACTCTTAGCTGAAAGCTGTAGGGGGAAGGGCAGTGAGTTTTCTTCAGGGGTGTGGGCTCTTGTAGATTTTCCCTACTCTGGTGGATGGCCTTATATCTATGCATATATGGGCAGTACTAATCTCAGAGGATTAGAAAGAAAAAAGCAAGAGGCGTGAATTTGAGAGAGAGAGGTATTTAAAATACATTGTATACATATATTAAATTCACAAAGAATAGATAAAATTAAAACATTTAAAGACCCTTAATAGAGGCCAACAAAATGGAGCTACTCAACATCAAACTTTCATCTTCCCAAACTCAGAGCCAAATGAACCTTTTTGCTTTAAGAAGTGTCCAAACTTTGGTATTTCACAACATCCACACAGAAAAGGGACTACAAATATAAGAAAACTGTGCTGAGTTGTGGGTATGCTCATGACTACAGACGTGTATGTATATGCAAAATGATCAAAATGTGCACATTTCATTCTTTATGTGTATATGTGTATTTTGTGAGTATGTATGGGGAAAGGATATGTGTACAAATATGTGCAAGTGTGTAGATGCTAGAGAACAACTCAGGTGCTGTCCACCAGAAAGAGAGAGAGAGAGAGAGAGAGAGAGAGAGAGAGAGAGAGAGAGAGAACAAAAAACAAAAACAAAAACACACCAAGGTATAAACACACCAAGGTATCTCACTGGCCTAGAACTTAGCAAGTAGGGCAGGCAATCTGGTCAGCAAGTTCCAGAGATCCACCCTCAGTGCTGTAAACAAAGTGTTTAACACCACACAGAGATTTTTGAACTTTTATTAATTTATTTTTTGAGACAAGATCTCACTATGTAGCCTCGACTGGCCTGGAACTCACTATGTAGACAAGGCTGGCCTCGAACTCATAGTGATCCACTTGCCTCTGCCTTTGCCTCTGCCTCTTGAGGATTAAAAGCGTATGCCACCACACCCAGATGATAAGTTAGTTTTACTTTTTTAATGTGCGTTCTGAGGGATCAAACTCAAGTCCTCATGCTTATAAGGAATCAACTGAGTCATCTCTCCAGCCCCACTTTACTCTTTTATAAACACTTCTTCCATAAATAGGTTTCAGGATACTTCCTCAAGGGATAAAAATCAGCATTAGAAAATACACAGTATGTAAAGTGTTCTTTCTGCAAGTCTGCTGTATGCCAGAAGAGGGCATCAGATCTCATTGTAGATGGCTGTGAGCCACCATGTGTTTTGCTGGGAATTGAACTCAGGACCTCTGGAAGAACAGACAGTGCTCTTAAACTCTGAGCCATCTCAAATGGCTGAAAGACATTTAAGGAATTGCTCAACATCCCTAATTATCAGGGAAATGCAAATCAAAACAACTCAGAGATACCACCTTACACCTGTCTGAATGGCTAAGATCAAAAACACTGAAGACACCTTATGCTGGAGAGGATGTGGAGCTAGGGGAACTCTCCTCCACTGCTGATGGGAATGCAAGCTTGTACAGCCACTTTGGAATTCAATATGGCGCTTTCTTAGAAAATTGGGAATCAATCTCCCCCAAGATCCAGCTATACCACTCTTGGGCATATACCCAAGGAATGCTCAATCATACCACAAGAGCACTTGCTCAGCTATGTTCATATCAGCATTGTTTGTAATAGCCAGAACCTGGAAACAACCTAGATGCCCTTCAACTGAAGAATGGATAAAGAAAATGTGGTACATATACACAACAGAATACTACTCAGCAGAGAAAAACAATGACATCATGAGGTTTGCAGGCAAATGGAGGGATCTAGAAAAAATCATCCTGAGTGAGGTAACCCAGACTCAGAAAGACAAACATGGTATGTACTCACTCATAGGAGAATACTAGATGTGGAGCAAGGATGACTGGACGGCTACTCACATCACCAGGGAGGCTACCTGGAAAACAGGACCCCAAGAAAGACACGGGGATCGCCCAATGACGGAGAAATGGATGAGATCTTCATGAACAGCCTGGTCATAAGTGGGGGAAATGAAGGGTGAGGGTCAAGGGAAAGAGAGCTTGGGGGAGTGAGAGACCCCAGCTGGATCAAGAACAGAGAGGGAGAACAAGGAATAGGAGACCATGATAAATGAAGACCACATGAGAATAGAAAGAAGCAAAGTACTAGAGAGGCCCACAGAAATCCACAAACATACCCCCACAATAGACTGCTGGCAATGGTCGAGAGACAGCCCGAACTGACCCACTCTGCTGATGGGATGGCCAAACACCCTAATTGTCGTGCTAGAAACTCCATTCAATGACTGAGGGATCTGGAAGCAGAGATCCACTGCTAGGCCCTGGGCGGAGCTCCAGGAGTCCAATTAGCGAGAAAGAGGAGGGTCTATATGAGCGAGAATTGTTGAGACCAAGGTTGGATAAAGCACAGGGACAAATAGCCAAATGAATGGAAACACATGAACTATGAACCAATGGCTGAGGGGCCCCCAACTGGATCAGGCCCTCGGAATGGGTGAGACAGTTGATTGGCTTGAACTGTTTGGGAGACATCTAGGCAGTGGGACCGGATCCTGTGCTCATTGCATGAGTTGGCTATTTGAAACCTGGGGCTTATGCAGGGTCGCTTGGCTCGGCCTGGGAGGAGGGGACTGGCCCTGCCTGGACTGAGTCTACCAGGTTGATCTCAGTCCTCGGGGGAGGCTTTGCCCTGGAGGAGGTGGGAATGGGGGTGGGCTGGGGGGAAGGGGAAGGGGGTGGGAGGGGGGAGAACAAGAGAATCAGTGGCTGATATGTAGAATTGAATGGTATTGTAAAATAAAATAAAAATAAATTTAAAAAAAAAGAGATTCTATCTCCAAAAAAAAGAAAAGAAAATATACAGTAAAGCTATTTGGAAAGGCAGGTCAGTTGTTTTCAAATTTCCAGTAGATGTTACTGCCTGCTTTGTGGCCAGCACTGGTTGGCAGACCACTCCTCACTGTCTTTCTCCTTCCCAAATTTCTGAAGGAAGTAGAATGAATCAGTGCTGCACTGGCAGCTTCCAGTCCCTATTACTGCCCTTGTGGTATATTGGCACCTTTCAATAGGAGGAGGTCTTTGGCTCTTCTGAGCATCTTTAGTATATGAGTTCATATGGAGGACTGTAACAAATACCACAAGCTAGGTGTCCTAAAGGAGTTGTGTTACCTAAGTTGAAACTGGAACTGCCACCCGCACCTCATTTCCTATAGATTTCATATCCTGCGACCATGCCCCATCCCTACCCAGGGCTTTCCTTCTTACCCTGTGAAACAAATCTTCAAGGGGACGTTAGTGTTGGATCAATTCTGACCCTCCAGCATCTGCTTATCATGGGGTTGTCCATCCCACTCTCAGTCTTGTAGAAACCAATGTTCCTCCCTTATCATCTACCCACCCTTCCCTTCCTTCTTCCCTGGTCCACAATCAGAGACTGAGAGTGACATAAACATTTTCACATCTGATTAATTTTATTGTCACCACCATGAAATCGGCCATGTGGTGAAATTTGGTTTTCACATCACTGACCATGACTCACTTGCCAGACCTATGCACTGATATTTCTTAGGTCTTCAGCTGTGCTTTAAGTCTCAGAGCTGGTCAGGTCCTCAACACAAACGCAGGAGCTCTCTAAGTCCGGATGACTCTGCTCAGGTGCATTCCGGTTGACATTCTCACTCATTTGTTCATGAATGAGCAATGCCAATGCCGTTTCACTAGGCTGCTTAGGTATTCTCATTTTGATGTTTTTCTTAGAAGCCTTTCTCCTAGTAGTCCTTGGCAAGGATCTCTTCCCCTTTCTGATGATCTAAAAGGATCACACACTAAGATCACAAGGGCACTGGTTTGGGAAAAGATAGATATGCATGTGGAGGGAGATTTATGAGAAGGGGCAGAGGTAGAGAAGGGGTTTATAGTGAGCCAGAGAAACTCCTCAAGGAGGGGATAGCTGCAGAAAGGAGGGAATGAGCTTGGGTCCTCTCACCTTCCCAGCACTTTGGGGATGAGAGTAACACTGAGTCTTCTGCAGGGCGCTGGACTTGGGTTGACAGGCAGCCTTGTGCTTCTTCCTCGGCTTGGTCTCTGCGGTCAATGGTGCTGCATCAACACTAGGCTCTAGGGGTTTGCTGGCCACCTTTGCCATGCTGAAACTTTGCAGTAGCTTAGCTCAGAGCTCTGAGCACCCTGCTTAGCTACCCTGACAGAACAGTAGAGGGCCACACCCTTCAGTCCTGATTGTTCAACAAAGTCCTTAGCCAATAGCAGCTAAGGAGTGCCTGAGACTTCACAATACCCCACCTCTGACACATTTGAGAATGAAGGGAATCTAATGCAGGCTGCCTGAGAATCCCAGATATGCCTTACACCCTGATGAGGGAGGCAACATAC
>CABHPQ010050140.1:2108-14511 GCA_902168405.1 Peromyscus aztecus
TTTTTCCCGGCTATCATATTATATATAGTTTGTCTTGTTAAGCAAAATTTTGCTTTAGGATCAATGAATGATTTCTGACTCTAGGCTTTCAGAATCAGTAATATTGAGGAGTGTCCGTCCTCTGTAGTCAATAAACACATAGTGAGTTCTTCCTGGGTCCCAGTCATTAGACTCCAATATCAAATAGCCAAGTCAGTTGGCACCCCATTTGTAAGTAGCCCCAAGATGCATTCATGGCAGGACCCTCTTATGTAGGCAATCTCTCTCAGCTTGGTATCATTTTTTTTAAGCAGCTTGGAGTTTTTCAGTTGTAGGGTTGGTTTGGGGTGCTTTCCTGGCAGTGTTAATTTTACTTCATTAGAGTTTCATTCATGGAGCTGATACTTGGAAATAATATATTGAATTTATTGGCACGTTAAATTTTCTTTGTTGATTTTTTCCTCACTGTTTTAATTTTTCATCTGGTTTACATAAATGCTTTTAAAACAAAGGATTCTTTCATCTCTTTATTTGCAAACATACAGTGGCCATTCTTGGTGGTATCCTGTGAGTTGAACATGGACAATTTATTATTATTATTATTATTATTATTATTATTATTACTTATGGTGATATTATGACAATTAGTTTCATTTGGAGCTCTCTTTAAGCAAGGAAGAGAATGCAGACTAGGTGGGACAAAGCAAGAGGTTTAATTTGTAATCATATCTGAACTCATGATATTGAAAAATAATAATAATAAAAAGCAAACAAAAAATTGCATTTTGTGATGTTGGTAAGGGAGTGAAAAGGAAATCTTTCCCCAACCCCCAACTCCTCCATTTTGTCTTTGTCTGCAGCTTCCTCAAATGCTGCCTATGCCTGGTTTGCGTTTATTTCACTCCTAACATGCCTTTGACATTGAAATATAAACTCTACTTCTCAGAATGTTTTTTCTCATTACACCTGTGACATGCTCCTGAAGAATCTCTTTAATGAAAATCTGGCAGGTAGAAGATAAGATGAACCAAGTACCTCTCTTAAGAATAGATCATAAGAAGGAACTGTAAAATGAATAGCCTCACAGCAGGACATTTTTACCTTGAGGTTAGAGACAGGTTCAGCAGTTGCTGAGAAAGTTGTGGGAGATGGCTTGCATAAGTTGAAGATTTAGTGAAGTATTTTGCTCCCATCCCACATAAGTGTATGTTTGTGTGTGTCTGTATCTGTGTCTGTCTGTTGATAGTATGTATTATGTATGTATGTACGTGTGTATGTATATGTGTATGTGTATGTGTATGGATGGATGGATGTGTCATGCAGTACTGGGGTTTGAATCCAGGGCCCTCTGAACTGAGCTATCTACACAGCCTATCTCAACCTCTGTTCTTTTCCCTCTTCTCGCCCTTTTGATAACCTTCTCTCAGACACCGAGAATAATTATACTCTCCCTTTCCCAAAAACTCTGTCTGGATCAGTATTTATTCCCCTATTCTATATGTCTAGGTCAGTGCTAGTCTTCACAGGCGACATGCAAATGATTATTGGTAAACAAAGAAAAAAGTAAGGAAATCACTCTGCTTCAGTTACCCTGTCAGCACTTCATTTATACTGAGTTATCCTCATCCTAAACACAGAATTGACTTTTAAATAATGACTTGTGAATTACCATATGATTACCACCATTTGCTGTCCTTTGTGGCATATAAGGTAATTGTACATTTTTAGGCGTATCCAGTTTATTCACTAATACTCAAATACCTTCAAGTAGGCCAGTAAGGGTTAATGTTCTGTTAACTCCCTCGCTAGTAGTCAGAATATTAGAAAGTTACATTTTGTATACATGATGACTATTTGGGGAAACCTCTCTGAAGCAGAACACAAAGCTTCTGGAAGCGTCTCTCCTGATTCTAATGTTTTAGATTGTTACTCAGTAAGGGCTGCATTTAGTGTCTGCATCACAGAGCTGAGAGGGCATCAATTATGGTTTGCAAACTCATGAATGATGCCACTCTTCTCTCTCACACTGATTGCTGCCAATCTGCCGGACACATCAGGGTTGAGAATGGCTCACTCGGACAAATTTATAGCATTAAAGTGCTGTTGGTCAGTAGAGAATGTTGCCAATTTAGATCATGTAGTATCAGAGTTCTATTTTGTCAGCAACAGCTTGAGACATAATTCACAATCCATATAATTCACCTATGTAAAGTGCATATTTCAATGCTTTATAGTAGTACATCCTGAGTTATGGATCTATTATCATAGTCAATTTTAGAACATTTTATTCAGCCCCCGAAAAATCCTATGTGCTTCATAGCAATCACCCCTCTATCCACTGCCAACGCTGATCTACCACTAATCTGCTCTTAGTCTCTATGGATTTACTCATTCTGCCATTTCATCTAAATAGAACCATGTAATACTAGTTCTTTTGTGACTAGGTTCGTTCTTATAGAATAATGCTTCCTAGGTTCATTCATGTTAAATCACATAGTCAATGCTTCATTATTTTTTCACAGGTGAATAATTTTGTTTATTTTGTAGATTATGCCACATTTTGTCAGTTTTGGAAATTATTATCATCATTAGCTAATCATATTATTACTAATATTATTGCTGCAAACATTCATGCACATTTATTTAAACTTATATTTATTTATATTATTTTATATGTATGAATGTTTTGCCTACATGTTTGAATGTGCACCACATGCATGCCTGGGGCATCTTGTTCCTTGGAAATGGAATTATGGGTAGTTGTGAGCCACCATGTGGGTACTGGAAACCAAACCAGGATCCTCTGCAAGAGTAACAAGTGCTTTTAAACTTGGAGCCATCTCTCCATCTCCTATGTACAGTGTGTGTGTGTGTGTGTGTGTGTGTGTGTGTGTGTGTGTGTGTAAATATGTTTTTAAATCTCTTGGGTAGGTAATTAGTAAGAGAAATACTATGTCATATCATACCTGTGTGTTTAATCTTATAAGAATATGCCAAGCTGCTTCAAAAGTGTCCACATTATTTTAGAACTCTTGCAGCATTCTATGAACATGCCATTTTCTGCATATCCTTTTTTTTTTTTTTTGTGTTTTTGAGACAGGGTTTTTCTGTAGCCCAGGCTGGCCTCGAACTCACAGAGATCCTCCTACCTCTGCCTCCCAAGTGCTGAGATTAAAGGTGTGTGCCACTACCGCGCCTAGCCATTTTCTGCATATCTTGCTAACACATTATTATCATGTTTTATTTGATTTGATTACGTATATATGTGTCTGTGTGTGCATATATGCACAGGTGTGGGTACCCATGGAGGCCAGAAGTGGGCATTATATCATCTGAAGAAAGTTGTGAGCCACCTGATATAAGTGCTGGACCAGAGATCCTCTGGAAGCACAGCAAGTGTTCTTTAGAACTAAAATGTCTCTCTAGCCTCAACGTATTATTATTATTGTTGTTGTTGTTGATGATATTGCTATCTAGTGGTTGTGAAGCAGTATCTCATTGTCATCTTAATGTGTACTTTTTAATGACAATATTCAATATATTTTCATATGTTTTTGTCTGTTTTTTATCTTTTTTGTCAAAATGTCTATGCATATTCTTTGCTCATGGATTGTCTTTTTGACATTGAATTATGAGTCCTTTAAAATATATGTTTTGATAAAAGTCCTTTAATGTATTATGGTTTGTGAATATTTGTAACTTTAAATTTTGATAAAATTCAGTTTATCCACTTTTTTCTTTTTGGACCATAATTTTAGTGTTACATATTAAGAGGCTTTTCCTAATTCTAAAACAAAAAAGTAAAATGTTTCCTTCTATGAGTTTCCCAGTTTTAGCTAATTATATTTAGGTCTTTGATCATCATTGATTTAATGTTTATATATGATGTGAAGTAGTGGTCCAGTCCATTTTTGTGCATGTAGATATCCAGTTGTCGTGGAATCACTAGTTGACCTCTTTCCCATTTAACTGTCTCAGAATTCTTTGTACAAATCCATTAACCGTGGATGTGAGGTATTTCTTGGCATTCAACTGTATTCACTGATCTATATATCTTTACTCATCCATCCCATTTCTATGTTGTTTGGATTGCTATACATTTTTACTAAGTTTTGAAATTAAGTATGAGTCTTCCAACTTTGTTGTTTTCAATATTGTCTTAGCTGTTTGAGGTCCCTTGAACTTTCATATTATTTGGTATAATATCATCAGGTCCTACACAGAACCACCTACAATTTTGATAGAGATCGTGTCCAATATGTAGATCAATTTGGGAATTATTGCTGCCAAGTTTTCTGATGAATGAATTTGCATAACTCTTATGCCTTTATTCAAAAACTGGTTTCTTAGTCTTCAGAATATAAAATTTGCATTTTTTTATCAAATTTATTCCTCAGTATTATATATTATTATAAACATAATTGTCCTTTGGTTTTCTTTTCAAATTGTTCATTACCAGTGCTAAGAAATTAGGAGATTTTAAAATATAATGTTATACCTTGCAATTTTGCCTCATGTGCCAGAAATGTGAATGCCTTAGTTGTTTAAATAGCAAGAGTTTCTTTTAGTGCACTGATAAAACATACTTCATTTCATCTTATCTAGGTGAAGGAACATAAGTTTTATCCAGCTTAACTGTCAATTAGAACTAATAATGTCATCCATTTTGAGGATAAAGAGAGTATTTGTAAATAATAGCTAATAGTTCTTTGTATTGCATTTTGGAGTTAATAATTATTAAGAAGTGAGTAAGGAACAATTTTGACTGCTAAATACAAAATTATCATGAAAAGGTAACAAAATTAAACTAGTCTGGAAAAGGCACCGGTTATATTTGGGTTATTTTTATATTTGTTAAAATAGCTGAAGTCACTATATTATGGTTTCATATATTGTCTTTTGGAGAAAGTAAATGCTTTCACTGATATGATATGTATGTATTTCTAGGTGAGGAAGTGGTATATTTATATGCATATAAAGTAGCCTCCCTTTCAGTGATGTACACCACATCCAAGAAACAAGGATTTATATGGGTACTGGACTTTGGCCTCATTAACATGCTAGTGTAAGGGTCATACATAGTCAACTTCAGCTTCTGTACCCTAATAATGGTCACTGAATTGCTAGTAACCCAGAAAAAATGGTCCTGTTTGATCAAATAGCTGGCTTTAGAAGACTATCACCAATAAAGTTACTTTTTAAAAAAGAATTTATCAGATTGGGAATTTAGCTCAATGATAAACTTCTTGGCTAGTAAGTAGGACGTCCTAGAGTCTATTCCCAGGACAAAAACAAGCCTCTGTTAATCAACACTTTTCATTAAGCACCTGCTATATTGCCAGCACATGTCAGAAGGATGTACAGTTTTTTAAAAGGAGATCCAACTGAGAGATAGTTCTATAGTCACAGCTTTCAACGAACTTCAAAACAAAAGAAAAGTAGCATCATGATACTGATAAATAGATACAGGGTATACATAAAGTTTTAAATGTAAGTAGTTAAAAAAGACCTGAGTCAGTGTAGACTGAAGGGATCAGTAATATTTACTACCTGTGGGTGCCTTTAACGATGGACACATGACTGAAATCAATCAATGGATTATAGGTCTTGATAGATATTTCAAGCAAGAGAATACAGTACTTCTGAAAAGACAATGAAGCCAGAGGTTGCAGTCTATTTCTATTTATTCAACATTACCACTCCAGTCATATTAATCACTAGTTTCTTCCACAGTTTCTTGACTATGTCATTGCATTTGCTGAGAATATATTTTGATGTCTTTGGAGAAGTCTGCAATGATATAAGTAATGAATTAAATTCAAGGTAATTAATGAGTCTTAGTGTGGTGTCAGAGTCCAGGAAGGCACCCAGTGTGGTGGTCAGATCAAGAGGAATTCTTGGGCAATGGATGGGGCCCAGAAATGAGTCCTAGAGCAGTGTGGGAGAATGGAGAGGGAGATACCATGATGAATGAAGACCCCAGGGAATAGGAAGAAGCAGAGTGCTAGAGAGGTCCCCAGAAATCCACAAAGATACCTCCACTGTAGACTACTGGCAATGGTTGAGAGAGTGCCTGAGCTGACCTGCTCTGGTGATGAGATGGCCTAACATCCTGGCTGTCATGATAGAACTCTCATCCAGTGTCTGATGGAAGCAGATCCAGAGATCCAAGGCCAAGCCCCAGGTGGAGCTCCAGGAGTCCAATAGGCGAGAGAGAGGAAGGATTATATGAGCAAGAGATGTTGAGACCATGGTTGGAGGAAGCACAGGGACAAATAGCCAAACTAGTAGAAGCACATGAACTGTGAACCAATAGCTGAGGAGCCTCCATGGAACTGGACCAGGCCCTCTGGATAACTGAGACAGTTGATTAGCTTGAACAGTTTGGGAGGCCGCCAGGCAGTGGAACCAGGACCTGTCCTTGGTGTATGAGCTGGCTCTTTGGAGCCTGGGGCCTATGCTAGGACGCTTTGCTCAGCTTTGGTGTAGGGAGGAGGGGACTGGATCTGCCTTGGCTGAGTCTTTCAGGCTGGGCTGACTCCCCAGGGGAGACCTTGCCTTGGAGGAGGTGGGAATAGGGGATGGGAGGGGAAGCCTGGGGGGGTGGGAGGAGGGAGGACAGGGGAATCCGTGGCTGATATGTGAAATTAAGTTAATTATAAAATAAAAAATACTATAAAAAAGAGGAATTCTCCTGCTCTAAAGGTTTCAATTGACACAGAGGCTCGTTTTGAGCCTCTAAATAAATGAGTCGTTTTCCACATGGAAGGAAGAGCTAAACACAAGTGAACTGATTCAAGGAATAAGAGGAAAAAGTAATAGGTCCACTATTGTACCATTAAGAATATTTTACTGGCTAGTCACTGTTGTGGTTCAAAAGCTTTAGAGCTG
This sequence comes from Peromyscus aztecus, assembly GCA_902168405.1. Classification (NCBI taxonomy): domain Eukaryota; kingdom Metazoa; phylum Chordata; class Mammalia; order Rodentia; family Cricetidae; genus Peromyscus; species Peromyscus aztecus. The sequence continues at coordinate 8,979 of CABHPQ010050140.1, forward strand.
GGTAGGAATATTGAATGTTTTTCTGTCTTTGAAGCTTGCACAGCACTTTTGGATACTATGAAAGCTATTCCCCAGGGAGGCTTCCAGGTGAGTTCCAGCTCATTTCCTTCAAGTCCTGTGTCCAAAGTGTGTGGTATCTTCAGTAATAAGCTCTTCCCTTAGGGTTCAGGGAGGTAATCAAGGGCAGTAGCAATAGTCTACATTGCCTTGGGAGTCTCTTGGATTTCCATGATGAACTACTCAAGGAGAAATTTCCTTTGGTCAGTCTATGGTTCTTGAGGTGAACATTATCTATATATTAATATAATCTATATCACTATCTATATTAATATTTATTCATATATTTGTTTTTAAGTAAGCTGATGAAATAATACATTTCCCATTGCCATTTTCAAATTTCATCAGTATCACTCCTTCCTCAATAGTACCCTTCCTCTCTGCTCTCCAGTTAAAGTAACCATACTCATTTTTCACATTTTCTCCTTTCGTAGTACACGTCCTGCTATTCTGCTATTCTCTCTCTCCCCCCCCTCTCTCTCTTCCTCTCAGCAGTTCTCAACCTGTGGGTCACTACTCCTTGGGGGTTGAACAACCCTTTCACATGGGTCATCTACAACGATCAAAAACATATACATTTACATTCTGATTAAAAACAGTAGCAAAATTACAGTTATGATGTGACAATGAAAATAATTTTATGATTGGGGGTCACCACAACATGAGAAACTCTATTAAACGGTCTTATAATTAGAAATTCTAGAGCATTTCCTCTCCCTTCAGTAAATGTCCCTTTTTCACATTCCTGACTTCTGGGGTTACTTCAGGATACATACTCAAATCTAAAAATTCAGACCTAGAATTCACTTTCAATTTCTTCTATGAATCCAGTATTACTCTTGTATCAAAACCAGGTAAAGATACACCAACAAAAGAAAGCTACAGGATAATATCCCTGATGAACATAAACTCAAAAATTCTCACTAAAATACTTCCAAACTGAATTCAGGCATATAACAAAAATCTAAAATGTCTTCATTATAAAAGTTCTAGAAAGAATAGCTCTGGAAGAAGCACACCTCCACAGCCAAAATCATCCTAATGGAAAAAAAAGTAAAAACAATCACATTAAAATTAAGGACAAGATAGGGCTTTCCATCATACCCATTCCTTTCAACACAGTGTTTGAAGCACTAGCTAGAGGAGTAAATCTAGAAGGAAATTTAAGGAATAAAAATAGGAAATGAATAAGACAACTTATCCTTATTTCAGGTGATAAAAGTATTATACGTAAGATGTCCCAGAGACTCCACTAGAAAGCTTCCAGAAATGATGACCACTTTTCAGCAAAGTGGCAGGATATAAAATCAACTTACAAAAATTGGTAACCTTTCTATATACCACCAATAAGCAGGATGGGAGAAATAATTCACATACTCTCATCCACAGTAGCCTTGAAAAAATTAAAATGTCTAGGAATAAATATAAGGAAGTGAAAGACTTCAACAATACTGGAAACTTTCAAATCTCTGACTAAAGATACTAAGAAAGATACTATAAGATGTAAAGGCCTCCCATACTCATAGATTAGCAGAATTAATACTGTGAAAATAAACATTCTGCTCAAGCAATTTATATATTCAATGCAATCCCCATCAAATTCCCATGACTTTTTTTTTTTTACAGAAATACAAGACAAACAAACCAAAGAACTCCTAGCATTCATATGGAAGAACAAAAAAACCACTGGATAGCTAAAGCAATCCTGAACAAAAGAAAAATACTGGAGAGATTACAATACCAGATTTCAAGTTTTATTCTCATTTTACCTTGTACAAATAGTATAGGCTGAAACTATTATAATAATGCTTATGAATGCGTTCAGGAAAGTTAGGTAAGTGCAGTCAACTAGCTTCAAAGGAGGCAAATAAGGATTTCAGTTTTACTCTTATTTCAGTCATTTGTCACTGATTTTGTTCCATAGTTCTTTTACTTTACAGATAGGAATGGTCAAATTCAGAGCTACAAAGAAACACAGCTAATGTCAAGAATAGAAACTGGTGAAGCTCTTAAGGCATCTATGTTTCTATCCACTGACTAAACCAATAGATTGGTTATGTGTGATATTTAGGTATCAATAACCTTACTATTCGCTCTCTCTCTCTCTCTCTCTCTCTCTCTCTCTCTCTCTCTCTCTCTCTTTTTTTTTTTTTGGTTTTTCGAGACAGAGTTTCTCTGTGTAGCTTTGCGCCTTTCCTGAAGCTCACTTGGTAGTGAGTACACTTGTCAAACTAATATTTATTGAACATTTACCACATGACTAATTCTATACTATCAACAAAAGTCCATGAGAGAATTGCATCCTGGAACTGACAGTCTGATGAGGGGAAACATGGAGAACATGACAAAGAATAAGTGTCATGAAGACCAGATTAGCAGACTGAGAAGGGTGGTATTAATGGTGTGAAGTCACAGTTTATATTTGTTGGTCATCTTAGGTCTTACTAAGAATGTAATACTTAAAAAGAGACCTGGAGGAAATGAGGTGAACCACGTGACTATCTAAGATTAAATAATTTCGGGCACAAAGAGCCTAAAGAAGGGGCACACTAGATATGACAAAAGACACAAAAGATGGAGGCCAATATGGCTAATGTGCCTATGTAAGGAGTGATAAAACACAACACCATAGTTAAGGTGGATATCCTAAGTATTTTTAATGACTTTGGGATTTACTTTGATAACATAAGCAACACATTATAATCTGGTTTACATTTTAGTAGAATTCTTTTTCATAGCACCTGTTACTTTTGGATACATGACACATTTGTTTGGCAACTCATCTCTGTGAAAAGGGGACTATGGAATAAATGGGAATCAGGGATCTGAGTCTACTACAGGTTCCAAAAGGGATATGATGGTAGTTCAGTCTAAGGTAGCCAAAGATTAAGAAGTGGCTGGATTGGGATGTTTTGATGAAAGAGTCAGTAACATTTATTGACAGATTGTATATTTATTGTGAAAAAAGAAATGAGACAAAGATGATTAGCAAAATGTTGGCCTGAATAACTGGAAAAGCACAACCCATTTTATTTATTTTATCTTTATTTCATTTACATACCAATCACAGTTTCGCCTCCTTCCTCTCCTCTGGCTCCATCCCCCACCTCCCTTCTACCAACCCCCCATTCACTGCTCCTCCCTCTCCATTCAAATGGTGTAAAGTCTCCCTTGGGAATCCACTGAACATGGCACATCAAGTTGAGGAAGGACCAAGCTCGCCCCGCTGCATCAAGGCTGAACAAGGTATCCCACCATAGGGAATAGGTTCCAAAGAGCCAGCTTATGCATCAGGGACAGGTCCTGGTCCCACTGCTAGGGACCCCACAAAAGACCAAGTTACACAACTGTCACCCAGATGCAGAGAGCCTAGGTCGGTCCCATGCCGGCTCCCTAGCTGTCCATCCAGAGTCTGTGAGCTCACACAAGCTCAGGTCAGCTGTCTCTGTGGGTTTTCCCATAATGATCTTGATGCCCCCTTGCTCATATAATCCCTCCACCCTCTCTTCAACTGGACTCCCAGAGTTTGGCCCAGTGCTTGGCTGTAGATCTCTGCCTTTGCTTCTGTTAGGCTTCATGAAGGCTCTATGATGACAATTAGTGTAGTCACCAATCTGTTTACAGAGGAAAGCCAGGTCAGGCACCCTCTCCACTATAGCTAGGAGTCTTAGCTGTGGACACCCTTATGGTTTCCTCAGGGTTGTGCTGACACCAGGTTTCTCCCTAACCCCTTAATGACTTCCTCTATCAAGATAACTCTTTTATTACTCTCCCTTTCTCTCCCACCCCCAACTTGACCATTCTGATCCCTCATGTTCCCATCCCCCACTCCCTCCCCTCTACTTCCCACCCCCAGTTTATCCAGGACATCTCATCTATTTCCTCTTCCCTAGGAGATCCATGTGCCCCTCTTAGGGTCCTCCTTGTTACCTATCTTCTCTGGGGCTGATGATTGTTGTCTGACAATCCACTTTATAAAATGATGAAAAGTGTATGTAGAAAACGTGCAAGACATAGAAATCACAAGATTAATAAAATTCATGCCTTCCAGTGAACTTCTTAGTTTTTTCCTCAGATTTTGTGTACAGACTTCAACTTTCTTGTTTTTTAGGGAGATTAAAAAATGATCTTCCAGAGCACCTTGGCTATCTGTTTTCTCTCTTCCCTCTCCCCTAATTTTTATTTTATAAAAATCTCAAAAAGGGATGGAGATTTTCTTTTGGATTCCAAGTCAGTGAATTGTTAATGTGTGATTTTAAAGTCTTATTTAAGGGAAAGGGTGAGGCTTTTGTGCTTTCCCAAACTTTAAACAAGTAATTAAATTAAATAATAGGAAACCATACAAAGTGACTGCTACACCCAATCGAGCAAATATATATTTTGGGCATAATAGCAAAATAGTTTTATTCTGAAAAAACATGGGTTTTAATTAAAGCTGGACCTATAGGAAAGCTGAACAGAAATTGCCTGAAATCCTAGACTATTAGAGTTTATAGAATTTGGGCAATTCTCTTTTCCAGCTATCTTACTTTATGGACGAGGTACCTGAGGCCAAATATAGAAGACTTGGCCAAGATCACACAGCAAACTTAGTGTCTGCACCTATTCAGAATCTATTCTGAAACTAAACTATATTTTATTTTCTTAGAAAATTCTACATTTGAACTCAATTTTCAGAACAAATAATTATAACAGTAGCAATCACAGTAAGAGCACATATTTTTTCTCACTTGCAAAACTTGGACATTTGCATGGGTTAATAAATTTAATTTTTACATCAACTTTCAGAAATAGGCCCTGGATTGTTATATAACTTGCCTCCAAGTCACAGCGGTAGGTGTCAGAGAATCTGTGTCCCTCAGGAAGTTTGGCTTCTACCTGTAAAACAGCTTTTAACCTTCTAGTGCTGCCCGTATGCACATGGATGTGGGGTTGTCTACTGGAACTTGAGAAACCAACCCATGGGCATGGCCTCAAAGAAAAGTGACTCTTCCTTCTCTAGCAGCCATCAGCTGATGATAGCTCCTCAGCCAAGATGTTAACCTCTGTACTACACCAGGAGTTTCATGCATTGCCTAATTGGTTCCCTTTCCTATCCCCAAAGACAAGTGACTATGGTGATTTTGTTGTGCACTTCTCTGTTATATAATCCAGCTCTGTGAATGAAGCAGCTCAGTGGCCTGGATGTTAGAGTAAGGTTTGTGGGATGGAAAGGGATGATGAATAGTGGATAATTTATGGTAGGGGTTAGAAAACAGGATGGTAGAAATTATTGAAAATAGCTCAGAAATCCTATGGTGACTGAACTTGGAAGTCAACTACCACCATGCACAACTGAATGCCTGCTTAAATAGGAGAGCAATTTTAATTTCTCCCATTTCATGTGATTCATAATAATCTCATGACATAAATGTGTTTACCATGTTACAGGTAAAGAAACTGCCACACAGGACTTAAATAACCTGCTTAAGCTGAC
>CABHPQ010050141.1:0-12321 GCA_902168405.1 Peromyscus aztecus
CACGAGCCATGTGGCAAGGTATAGATTTATAGAAATGGATTGATATAAGATATAAGGACAGTTAGCAAGAAGCCTGCCACGGCCATACAGTTTGTAAGCAATGTAAGTCTCTGTGTTTACTTGGTTGGGTCTGAGCGGCTGTGGGACTGGCAGGTGAAAGAGATTTATCCTGACCGTGGGCCAGGCAGGAAAACTCTAGCTACACCATTCTGAGGTCAGCACATCTTTAAAGTATGTAGGCTGATTTAATTCTGTAGTTTTTTCTATTATCCAGTATCTCTCCACAGCTGTTGATTCTTTCTCATTAGCACTGAGAATATTCAAAGTTAATAGAGCATTATGTAATCTATTTTGGGGGGGTTTTGTTACCCCTTTCTGTTTATTTAGCATATCCTTTAGAGTTCTGTTTGATCTTTCTATGACTGTGTGGCCTGTAGGATTATGTGGTATACCTATAATATGCTTTATATTATAATAAGCAAAAAACTGTTTCATTTTACCACAGACACATGCTGGAGCATTGTAAGTTTTAATTTGCACATGTATATCCATGATGGCTATAACTTGTAGCAAATGTGTGATTACAGAATCAGCTTTTTCAGAACTCAAGTCAGTGGTCCATTGAAATACTGAATAACTATAAATAGTGTGGTGTACATATTTCAGTTTTCCAAATTCTGCAAGGTGAAACATGTCCATCTGCTAGATTTCATTCCTCTGAGTACCCTTTGGGATATATCCTGCTTGTAGTGGAGTTTGATTGTAAAAAGAACAAGCAGGACATTTCCTTACAATTTCCTTGGCTTGTTGCCAGGTTATGGAAAAATCCTTTTTTAAACCTTTACTATTAACATGATGTTTTTATGAAATTCTGAGGCCTCCAGCACATTTCCTGTCAATAGTTTATCGATCTTGTCATTACGTCATGCTAGAGGGGCTGGCAGGCCCATATGAGTTCGGATGGTAGTTATATATAAAGGATGCTTCCTATTCCTGATTGTATCTTGTAAGTGAATAAATAACAAAGTTAATTCTGACTCATCGGGGATAAATTCTGCAGTCATAATACATAAGACCACCCTTTCAGCATACTGAGAGTCAGTAACTATGTTGAGAGGTTCAGAAAATCCATTAATACCAGCAGAATAGTATACAATTCTGATTTTTGAACCAAATTATAAGTACTTTGAATCAATTTACATAAGTTTTCTGACTTGTAACCTGCCTTTCCATGTTTGTTTGTATCTGTATAAAATGTGTGGGTTCCAGATATGGGTGTTTCCCAAACAAATCAAGGCAGAATCCAATCAGCTCTCTTTATAAGTTAAATTCCATCACTTTTGGGATATTTGCTGTTAATCTCCTCCAAAAAATTACTACAAGCTCTTTGCCAAGGTTCACTTTCTGCCCATAATTTGTCAATTTCATCCTTAGTTAAAGGTACTACAGTTTCTGCTGGGTCTACTCCTGCAAATTGACAAAGTCTCAATTTTCCTTTTAAAATAAGCTCAGAGATCTTCTCCCAATAAGTTTTTCATTTTTTTACTCTGTTTATTTCATCGAAATATCCACTCCAATATAATATCTTCTCTCTGCATTTAAATTCCTGTAGGAGAATGCTTAGAGAGTAAAATAATGAAAATGCAATCAAGCTTTGGATCCACACGATCCACATGTCCTACCTATACTTTTTTTCCACCAAGGCCAATTCTCTCTCAGCTTCTGGTGATAATTCTCTTGGACTATTTAAGTCCTTGTCATCTTCTGAAGTTTTGAGCAATTTACTCAGTTCATCATTTTCTTTACCCCAATAATAGCTCATAGATGGGAAATGTCTCTGAATAATCTTTGAATGTCATTAACAGTCTATAATTGATCTCTCCCTTTTGGGGTCTAATTTTTTGTAGACCTATTTTATATCCTAAATAATTAATAGAATTTCCTCTTTTTTTCTTTTCAGAAGCAATTTGTAATTCCAGACTTGGCAAAATTTTCTTTGCTTCTTCAAACATTCTAAAGTACCTCCATTCGAATCAGCTAGAATATATTGTCCATGTAATGATAAATTACAGATTCAGGAAATTGTTTATGTATTACTTCCAATGGCCATTGTACAAGATATTAGCTCAGGGTTGGGCTATTCAACATTCCCTGATAACTTTTAATCAGCTGAGAATTATTACAAGTAGGCACAAGAAAGCAAATCTTTCTCTGTCCTTTTCTTGTAAAGGTATTGAAAAAAAAACAATCTTTTAAATCAATAACTGTAAGAGGACATCCTTTAGGTAACAGAGTAGGCAAAGGAGGTCCAGATTGTAGAAAGCCCATTGGCTGAATTACTTTCTTAATTGCTCTTAGGTCTGTTACCATTCTCTATTTACCAGATTTCTTTTTAATAACAAATACAGGATAATTCCAAGTGCTGGTCGATTCTTCAATATGCTGAGCATTTATCTGCTCTTGTACCAGCTCTTCTAAAGCCTGGAGTTTCTCTGTTGTTAAAAACCATTGCTGAATCCACACAGGCTTGTCTGTTAACCATTTTAAAGGTAGAGCTGTTGGTGTCTTTGAAAGATCAGCAGTTGTTGTGCCCTGTTCTTATACAATCTGGATGGCTGGTGACTTCTCTTTATACTAATAATACCTCCTAATATTACTCTCAGAAATATATGTTAATATATGATTTGTTTCTGAGATTAGAGGAATGTTAATCTGAGTATTCCATTGTCGTAATAGGTCATGGTCCCATAAATTCATAGCTATATTAGCCACATATGGCTTTATTTTCCTCTCTATCCTCTGGCCCTATACATTCGAGTCATCTTGCACTCTGTTTCACTTCAGATAGTGTTCCAATCCCTAATAGCTGAACATTTACCTCTTGAAGAGGCCATTTTGGATGCCTAAATTTTGGTGCAATTATTGTAACATCCGCACATGTGTCTAAAAAACCTTCCAGGAGAACATCATTTATTTGTATTTTTAATTTTGGTCTTTGTTCATTTATAGAGGTTTGCCAAAAAATTGCTTTATAGTTTTGCCTGAATTTCCTATTCTCTCTGCTACAGCTGTTCTATCACCCTGAGCAACCTGGTTTATTGCAATAGGCATTTGGTTATTTAATTGCTCTGAGAAGGGGTTTCTTCTATGATGGCAATAAAGTTATGAACTGAATTTGCTGTAAGGTCCTGCTTGAGGCCCCTCTGGGAGTTTCCCAAGGGCAGAGGCAAGGAATTACCTTTTCTGTCCCTTGATGATCTACATTCATTAGTCCAGTGTTTACCCTTACCACACCTCCTGCATAATCCAGGAGGGTGGGGCATTCTGTTGCTGTTGTTCCTTGAATAAAAATTCTTTCTAGGGCTGCCCTGTTTACACTCACTTTTCAAATGACCTTGTTTACCACAACCAAAACATCTGATATTATTTTTCCTTAAAACTTTTGAAATCACCTCTCCTATTCACATCTCATCATGGTTGTGAGACTCAGTATTAATTGTGTCCCTGAACCAATCCTCCAAGTGTGCTGATCTTGCCTTTAATGGCCTGATTATTCTTTTACATGCTGTATTTGCATTCTCAAAAGCCAACGATCCAATTATTTTCTGTCTAGCTTCTGAATTTGGTATCATTCTATTTATTGCTGAAGACAGCCTTTGTAAGAAATCCATGAAGGATTCTCTGGGGCCCTGTATAACTTTTGTAAATGATTCAATTTTCTTTCCTGCTTCCTCAATTCTGTCCCATACATTCATGGCTGCCATGCAGCATAGAATTAAGGTTTCATTATCATATAAATGTTGTGTTTGTATATCACCATATTCACCTTCTCCAAGAAGCTGATCTTGGGAAGTTTCCACTCTCTAGTCCTACATTGTTGCTCTATTGTTTTAGCCTCCTCTTTGAACCATGTTCTCTATTATAATTGTTCCCCAGCCTATAGAACAGCTGTAACTAATTCTTTCCAGTCCTGAGTGACAATTTTATTACAAGTTGACCACGAGTTTAACATCTGCTTTACAATTGGAGAATGCATACCATGAAACTATAGCTTTCTTTAAATCTCCTTAAATCTAACATTTCCACTGGTATCCAATTAGATTGAGCAGGTAGTTTTTGTAAAGTTAGCAGATAGATTAAGTTTGGTTGTTTGAAAACAGACTGTCTCTCTGTAACCATATAATTCAATCCTGAAATAATTTCACCTTTAAATTCTTCTATCTGGGTCTGAATTTCTCTGTAAGTCTTTTTAGCAGGTTTTTCTAAAGTCAACCCTGAGTTAGGTTCACCTTTAAATTCTCCTAAGTCTGAATTTCTCTGTGATTCATTTTAAAAAGTTTTTCTAAAGCTTTTATCTTGGCATTTAAGTTGACCAACCTTTTTAATACTAAAATAAAGATGATTAACAAATAATCTTCATAACTGATGTTACATACATCCCATCAACATTAATTATTCTCTCATTTAATTGTTCCAATTTCAGACTACCTAATGTGTTATCAAACAGAGACCAAATTCCTTCCCTTGTAAAAGTATTTCCCCCCCCCCCCTTTTTTTTTTCGAGACAGGGTTTCTCTGTGTAGCTTTGCGCCTTTCCTGGAACTCACTTGGGAGACCAGGCTGGCCTCGAACTCACAGAGATCCACTTGCCTCTGCCTCCCGAGTGCTGGGATTAAAGGCGTGTGCCACCACCACCCGGCTCCCATTTTTTAATGTGGGAAAAATTCTCTTTTAACTAATTTCACCCTTTAAGATATCATAATTGACTTACCAAATTTATTGACTGCATAGAACAGTAGAAGTCCAAGGGAATTTCAAAGCAACTATCTAGTGTAGTGGCAGTCTGAAATGAGAATTGAGAGAGAGAGAGAGAGAGAGAAAGACAGAGAGACAGAGAGAGCAAGCCCACTAGCCACAAGGAGAAAAAATGTTAAAGAAAATCTGGCCAAGTGCTCCAACCTGAGCCATGCAGCTGGGAGCCAGAGGCTCTGTAAGCCCACAACCAGCTGCTTGTAGCTCCAGCCACATGCAGCATTCAGTTCTGGCAGAGCTAGGGCCCACAAAGCCACAGGCAAGTGTTTTTTTTTTTTTTTTGTGAATTCCTGCCCCATAGTTGGATGACAAATGTAGACGAATTTCTAATTGTCTTATTAAATAAAAAAAAAAACCACAGAGCCAAATATAGGGGTGAAAGCCTTAGAGAGATCAGGGAAATAGGGAAAGCCACCAGCCAACTTTACCTCACCAACTCTGCAGCTTCCAAATGTAAGCTACTTCCTGTCCTACCCACACCTTTATTGCCTTGCTATTCTGCCCTCTCATTGGCTATCTTAGCCCAGCTACCTCACTTCCTTCTCACTGCCTATCTGTACAGAACTTCAGGTCTCTACGGTTGGTACTGGGATTAAAGGCATATGTCACCAGGCACACTGCCACTCTGTGTGTCCCTAGTATGGCCTTGAACACACAGACAAACTGCCTGCTAAGTGATCAAATTAAGGGCATGTGCTGCCTGACTTTGTTTAATTAAAATAGCTGGCCTTTCCCCCTGATCTCCAGGTAGGTTTTATTTATCAAAGCAAAAATAAAATATCAGCACATTTCAGCACAAATGAAATATCACCACATACTATTACTGGGAAACTTCAACACCCCACTCTCACCAATGGACAGGTCTGCCAGACAAAAACTTAACAGAGAAACAAGGGAAGTAACAGACATAATGACTCAAATATACTTAATAGATATCTACAGAACATTCCACCCTAACATAAAATAATATACCTTCTTCTCAGCACCTCATGGAACCTTCTCTAAAATTGACCACGTACTTAGTCACAAAGCAAATCTCAACAGATACAGAAAAATTGGAATAACTTCCTATATTTTATTGGACCACCCATGTCTTAAAGTTAGATTTCAACACCAACAAAAATTACAGAAAGCCTACAATCTCATGGAAACCGAAGAACACTCAACTGAATCACCAATGGGTTAAGGAAGAAATAAAAAAAAGATGCTGTGGAATAATGCTCTTGTACACTGTAAAGATTTGTCACTCAAATTGGTTTAATAAAACACTGATTGGCCAGTAGCCAAATAAATATAGAAGTATAGGTGGGGTGACCAGACTTGGAAATTTCTGGGAAGAGGAATGATAAAGTCAAGAGTCACCAGCCAGATACAGAGGAGGCAATATAAGAATGCCAAACTGAGAAAAGGTATCAAGCCCCGTGGCTAAACATAGATAAGAGTTATGGGTTAATTTAAGTGTAAGAGCTTGTTAGTAATAACCCTGAGATTCTAGACTAGCATTTATAAGTAATATTAAGCCTCTGAATGAATTATTTGGGAAGCAGCTGCTGGATACTTGGGAACAGTCAGGCGGGGAAAAAAATTCTGACTACAGAAAGAAATTAAAGACTTCCTTCCTAGAATTCCATAAAAATGAATGTACAACATTCCCAAACTTATGGGACACTATTAAAGCAGTGCAAAGAGGAAAATTCATAGCACTAAATGACCACATAAAGAAGTTGGAGGAATCTCACACTAGCAACTTAACAGCATATCTGAAAGCTCTAGAACAAAAAGAAGCAAACTCTCCAAGGAGGAATAGATGCCAGGAAATAATCAAATTGAGGCCTGAAATCAATAAATTAGAAACAAAGAGAGCAATACAAAGAATCAATGAAACAAAGCATTGGGTCTTTGAGACAATCAAGAAGATAGGCAAACCCTTATCCAAACTAACCAAAAGGCAGAGAGAGAACATCCAAATTAACAAAATCAGAAATGAAAAGGGAGACATAATAGGCAATGAGGAAATGCAGAGAATCATCAGGTGATACTTCAAAACCTGTACTTCACAAAATTGCAAAATGTAAAAGAAATGGACAATTTTCTGGATAAATAACACATATCAAAATCAACCAGGACCAGATAAACAATTTAAATAGACCTATAACCCCTAAGGAAATAGAAATAGTCATTAAGTGTCTCCCAACAAAAAAGCCCAGGTACATACACACAATGAAGTACTACTCAGCAATAAAAAACAATGACATCATGAAATTTGCAGTCAAATTGATGGAACTAGAAAATATGATCCTGAGTGAGGTAATCCAGACTCAGAATGATAAACATGGTATGTACTCACTCATAAGTGGATACTAGATGTAAAACAAAAGATAACCAGACTACAACCCATAGAGAAGCCAGCTAACAATGAAAACCCTAAGAGGGACACTTGGATCACCTGGGAAGGGGAAATATATGAGATCTCCATGCGCAAACTGGGAGTGAGGGGTGCAATGGAGGATAGGGAATAGGAGATGAAAACATAAGGGAAAGGGATAGTCGAGCTGGAACAGGGACAGAGTGGGAGAGCAAGGAAAGGGATACTATGATAGAGGAAGACATCAAGGGAACAGGGAGAAACAGGGTGCTAGGAACGATTCCAGGAATGCACAGAGATGACCCCACCTTAGACTTCTAGTGGTGGTGGAGAAAGTGCTTGAAATGGCCTACTCCAGTAATCAGATTGGTAATGCCCTGTAATCATAGAGCCTCCATCCAGTGGCTGATGGAGGCAGATGCAGAGATCCATGGCCAAGCACCAGGCTCAGCTCCAGGAGTTCAGTCAAAGAGAGAAAACAGGGATTATGTGAGCAAGGGGCTTCAAGATTATGATAGGGAAAGAAAGGTACAGAAACAACCAAACCCAACTAGTGGGTACTCATGAACTAGACCAATAGCTATGGAGCCACCATGGAACCAGACTAGGCCCTCTGCATAGGCAAAACAGTTGTTTAGCTTGCCCTGCTTAAGGGGCCCCTGGCAGTGGAATCAGGATCAGTCCCTGCTGCATGAATGGAATTTTTGGAGCCCAGTGCCTACAGTGGGACACCTTACACAGCCTTGGTTCAGGTGGGAGGAGCTTGGACCTACCACAACTGAATATACCTGGCTCTACTGACTTCCCACGAAAGTCCTTGCCTTGGAGGAGGAAGGAATGAGAGGTGGGTTGGGGAGAAGACTGGGGGTGGGAGGAGGGAGGAGAGGGGCACCTATGATTAGTATGTAAAATGAACAGAAATTTTCTTAATAATAAAAAAAAGCCCAGGGAAAATAAAAGCCCAGGACCAGATGGTTTCAGTGCAAAATTCTACCAGAATTTCGAAGAAGAGCTAATACCAATACTTTTCAAACTGCTCCACACAATAGAAACAGAAGGAACATTGCCAAACTCTTTTTATGAGGCTACAGTTACCCTGATACCCAAACCACACACAAATAAAGAGAATTACAGACCAATCTCTCTCATAAACACTGAGGCAAAATTTTTCAATAAAATACTGGGAAACCGAATCCAAGAACACATAAAAAATATGACCACCATGATCAAGTAGGCTACATTCCAGAGATGGAAGGATGGTTCAACATACAAAAATCTGTCAATGTAATACACCATATAAACAAACTGAAAGAAAAAAAACCACATGATCATCTCATTGGATGCTGAAAAAGCCTTTGGCAAAATACAACACCCCTTCATGATGAAGATCTTGGAGAGATCAGTAATACAATGACCATACCTAAACATAATAAAGGTAATTCACAACACGCCTACAGCCAACATCAAATTAAATGGAGAGAAACTCAAAGCGATTCCACTAAAATCAGGGACAAGACAAGGCTGTCCACTCTCCCCATATCTATTTAATATAGTACTTGATGTTCTAGATAGATATTGTATAGTATTGTTTTAGCTATCCTGTTTTTTTGTTTTTCATATGATGTTGATTTTGATCTTTAAAGGTCTTTTGCTGTAGGATGGTCTGTATGTCAAATTACTCTGATTGGTCAATAAACAAAACACTGATTGGCCAGTGGCTAGGCAGGAAGTATAGGCGGGACTAACAGAGAGGAGAAAAGAGCAGGAAGGTGGAAGGAGACACTGCCAGCCACCGCCAGGACAAGCAGCATGTAAAGATGCCAGTAAGCCACGAGCCATGTGGCAAGGTATAGATTTATAGAAATGGATTAATATAAGATATAAGAACAGTTAGCAAGAAGCCTGCCACGGCCATACAGTTTGTAAGCAATATAAGTCTCTGTGTTTACTTGGTTGGGTCTGAGCAGCTGTGGGACTGGCAGGTGAGAGAGATTTGTCCTAACTGTGGACCAGGCAAGAAAACTCTAGCTACAGTCTTTGAATAATTGTGTTGGGATTTCGATGGGAACTGCATTGCATCTGTAGATTGCTTTTGGTAATATTGCCATTTTTACTATGTTAATCCTACCTGTCCATGAGCATGGGGGATTTTTCTATTTTCTGATGTCTTCTTCAATTTATTTATCCAGAGACTTTAAGTTATTGTCATATCAATATTTCACTTGCTTAGTTAGAGTTACCCCAAGCTATTTTATATTATTTGTGGCTATTGTAAAGGGTGTTGTTTCTCTGATTTCTTTCTCAGCCCATTTATCATTTGTATATAGGATGGCTACTGATTTTTTTTTTAGTTAATCTTTTATCCTGCCACATTACTGAAGGTGTTTATCAGCTGTAGGGCTTTCTTTGGGGGGGGGTTGGGAGATGTTTAATGACTGCTTCTATTTCCTCAGGGATTATAGGTCTGTTGAAATTGTTTATCTGGTCTGCATATAATTTTGGTAAATGGTACCTATCAAGAAAGTTATCCATTTCTTTTACATTTTCAGTAGGTTTTTGAAGTATAACCTGACGATTCTCTGGATTTCCTCATTGTCTGTTGTTATGTCCCCCTTTTCATTTCTGATTTTAATTTGGATATTCTCTCTCTGCCTTTTGGTTAGTTTGGATAAGGGTTTGTTTCTCAAAGAACCAACTGTTTTGTTTCATCGATTCTTTGTATTGTTCTCTTTATTACTATTTTATTGATTTCAGCCCTCATTTTGATTATATCCTGGTGTATCTTCCTTCTGAATGAGTTTGCTTCTTCTTTTTCTTATACAGCTTTCAGGTGTGCTGTTAAGTTAAACCTATACTTTGTGAAAGTTGTTAATTTTTGTTTCATAGTATGGATATTCAGAGTATAAGACTTTACACCTATGATTTCCTTTTTATTCTTCATATCACAGTTACATTTGGTTATTGCCATTCTAAAGACTGTGATTTTATTTAGAAGGGATGTGGACCTTGGGGGCCATGGAAAGAACATTGTGTTTTGGACTTGTTTTACACTGGTCCATCCAGGGTCCATGTGACTGGTGCTTGCTCACTCCAGGTGATAGTTGCAGGGAGGGATTCTGCAGAATTTTTAAAAGGTAAAGGCTAATGGAGGTCCTTGGGGATTTGGGGATATGCTTTTATGTAATTGGTTCTCAAATGACATCTAGGGGTATGTGAGAGAGTTGTTATAAAAGGAGTAATCCTGTTTTTACTCAGATCTCATTGCTTCCTGTATGGATACAAGAGCCCCACCCCCACCCTGCACATGCTCTAACATCTGACCTCAGCCTAAACCAGTACCTTGTAACCCATGAGGTGTTCAAAAGTTCAAGAAGTTCAAAAGTTCAGAAGATATCTAAATGATATCTATAGAGGTAATTGGGTATCCACAACATAAACGTCCCAGTTTTAAAATTGTCTTATTTTTAACTTTTATGTATATGGGTGTTTTGCCTGCATGTATGGTGGTAGAAAGCAGAAAGGTATATAAGGCTAGAGGACCAGAAACTAGCAGCTTTTGGCCTGGTTAAGCATTTGGCTGGTTAAGCATTCAGGCTTTTGAGCAGCAGTTCAGCTGAGATCCATTCTGGATGAGGACTCAGAGGCCTCCAGTCTGAGGAAACAAGACCAGCTGAGGATCCAGCTAGGTGAGGTAGCTGTGGCTTGTTATGGTTCTCTGATCTTCCAGTTCACCACAATAACTGACTCAGGTTTGATTTTATTAATAAGAACTTTTAAGATTTCTGCTACATTTGTATGTGCTTTATGTACATGACTGGTGATCATGGAGGACAGAAGAACATATCCAAGATGGATATCTTGGAACTAGAGTTATGGATGCTTATTAGCCATAACATGAGAGATGAAAATTGAATCTGGGTCTTCTGGAACAGCAGCCAGTGCCTTTAATGGTGCCATTTCTCCAGTCACAACTTCCTGGTTTTGATAATATACAATGTAAATACAATATACTATGTAAATGCAATATGTCATGGGAAGTAGAGGCTATACAAATACATTATTTTCCAACTTTATGTTACTCTAAACTAATCCAGAGTAAAATGTTAAAGAAGCAACTGTACCCTCTAAATCACCATAATCAGTCCACACATGAACTCACAGAAACTGAGGTTACATGCACAGGGTCTGCACAGGTCTGCACCAGGTCCTTGTATATATATTACAGTTTCCAGTTTAGTGTTTTTATGGGATTTCTAAGTGAAGAATGATTGTGTCTCCGTTTCTTGTGCCATCTCTTGGAATATTTTCCTTCTGTTAATTTACTCATTTCTGTTGTGTGGTTTTTGTTTTATTAGTAATATGTATTACTAATAATATATATTAAATTATATATATATATATATATAATTGCATTGTATTATAATTATTTAGAAGCCAGGTTTCTAATGTGAGACAAGAAGGGGTAAATTCAGATAAGAGTGGAAGTGGGGAGGAATTGGGTGAAGTGGAGAGATGGCAAACCATAATCAGAAAATATTATATGAAAAAAATATTTTTAATAAAATATAAAAATTTAAGAAGTAAAAAGAGAATAAAAAAGAAGCAAGTATAAAGTAAGCTTGTTTGATGGACTAACTAGATGCCTACTGACATAACTGAGAATGAAGTTACTGTTATGCTAGAGAAGTTTGTTTACCACATATATAGTCAGGAGAAAATATAAGCATTTATACACACTCTACTGTGATTCAGTTCTTTGAAATCTCTCTCTTCCTTTCTCTCTCCATGTGTATGTGTGTATTCACATGAATGTGCATATGTGTGTGTTTGTGTGTGTTTTGTGAATGACAATGAGTAGGAGTTAGTTCAATCCTTCTACCACATAGGTCCTGGGTATTGAACTTGGTTTGTCAGGCTTGGCAGCAATTTGCCCTTAGCCAATGAGTCATCTCAAAGGCCAAAGATTGGAACTTTATAACAAACTAAAATATATGCTATGCTTACACATAAACCTCTACACAATGGTCTGTAAATTTATGTCTTTGGTAGAGTACTACTTAGAATGTGTGAGTCCCTAGACTCAATCACCAGCATCTCTCTCTCTCTCTCTCTCTCTCTCTCTCTCTCTCTCTCTCTCTCTCTCT
>CABHPQ010050143.1:0-10244 GCA_902168405.1 Peromyscus aztecus
CCATTCCGAGGGCCTGATCCAGTTGGGGGCCCCTCAGCCATTGGTTCGCAGTTCATGTGTTTCCATTTGTCTGGCCACTTGTCCCTGTATTCCATCCATCTCCTGTCCCAACAACTCCCGCTCACACAAACCCTCCTCCTTCTCGCCAACTGGACTCCCGGAGCTCCACCCAGGGCCCGACCGTGGATATCTGCATCCAGCTCCCTCAGTCACTGGATGGGGCCTCTAGCACGACAATCAGGGTGTTTAGCCATCCTATCACCAGGGTAGGTTTGATCGGGCTACCCCTCGACCATTGCCAGCAGTCTACTGTGGGGGCATCTCCGTGGATTTCTGTGGGCCTCTCCTACACTCTGCTTCTTCTTATTCTCATGTGGTCTTCATCTCTCATGAACAATCCCTGTGTTCCCTCTCTGTTCTTGATCCAGTCGGGACCTCCCGCTCCCCCAAGTTCTCATTCCCTCGCCCCCCCACCCCTCACCACCCCCACTCACGTCCAGACAGTTCATGTAGATCTCATCCATTTCTCCATCATTGGGCGATCCCCGTGTCTCTCCTGGGGTCCTGCTATCCAGGTAGCCTCCCTGGTGTTGTGAGTAGCTGTCCAGTCATCCTTGTTCCGCCACTAGTATTCTCCTATGAGTGGGTGCATACCATATTTGTCTTTCTGAGTTTGGGTCACCTCACTCAGGAGGATTTTCTCTAGATCCCTCCATTTGCCTGCAAACCTCATGATGTCGTTGTTTTTCTCTGCTGAGTAGTATTCCATTGTATATATGTACCACAGTTTATTTATCCATTCTTCGATTGAAGGGCATCTAGGTTGTTTCCAGGCTCTGGCTATTACAAATAATGCTGATATGAACATAGCTGAGCAAGTGCCCTTGTGGTATGTTTGAGCATTCCTTGGGTATATGCCTAAGAGTGGTATAGCTGGATCTTGGGGGAGATTGATTCCCAATTTTCTAAGAAAGCGCCATATTGATTTCCACAGTGGCTGTACCAGCTGGCATTCCCACCAGCAATGGAGGAGAGTTCCTCTAGCTCCACATCCTCTCCAGCATAAGGTGTCTTCAGTGTTTTTGATCTTAGCCAATCTGACTGGCGTAAGGTGGTATCTCAGAGTTGTTTTGATTTGCATTTCCCTAATGATTAGGGATGTTGAGCAATTCCTCAAATGTCTTTCAGCCATTTGTGTTTCCTCTGCTGAGAATTCTCTGTTTAGTTCTATAGCCCATTTCTTAATTGGACTGTTGGGAATTTTGATGTCTAATTTCTTGAGTTCCTTATATATTCTGGATATCAGTCCTCTGTCAGATGTGGGGTTGGTGAAGATCTTTTCCCATTCTGTGGGCTGTCGCTTTGCCTTGTTGACCGTGTCCTTTGCTCTACAAAAGCTTTTCAGTTTCAAGAGGTCCCATTGATTGATTGTTTGTCTCAGTGTCTGAGCTACTGGTGTTATACCTAGGAAGCGATCTCCTATGCCAATGCGTTCAAGACTACTTCCTACTTTCTCTTCTAGCAGGTTGAGAGTAGCTGGATTTATGTTGAGGTCTTTGATCCACTTGGACTTAAGTTTTGTGCATGGTGATAGATATGGATCTATTTGCAGCCTTCTGCAAGTTGATATCCAGTTATGCCAGCACCATTTGTTGAAGATGCTTTCTTTTTTCCATTGTACACTTTTGGCTTCTTTGTCAAAAATTATATGTTCATAGGTGTGTGGATTAATGTCAGGGTCTTCAATTCGATTCCATTGGTCCACAAGTCGGTTTTTATGCCAGTACCAAGCTGTTAAATCAGTGGCCCTCCTATATACTACTGACAAGCAGGCTGAGAAGGAAATCAGTGATACATCACCCTTTACAATAGCCACAAATGACATAAAATACCTTGGGGTAACACTAACCAAGCAAGTGAAGGACCTATATGACAAGAACTTCAAGTCCCTGAAAAAAGAAATTGAAGAAGATGTCAGAAAATGGAAAGATCTCCCATGCTCATGGATAGGCAGGACTAACATAGTAAAAATGGCAATTTTACCAAAAGCTATCTACAGATTCAATGCAATCCCCATCAAAATACCAACACAATTCTTCACAGACCTGGAAAGAATAATACTCAACTTCATATGGAAAAACAAAAAACCTAGGATAGCCAAAAGAATCCTGTACAATAAAACAACTTCTGGAGGCATCACGATCCCTGACTTCAAGCTCTACTATAGAGCTACAATAACAAAATAATATTTTTATTAATTACTTGGGAATTTCAAACAATGTGCCCTGATCACACTCACTTCTAATTCCTCCCAGGTCCACCTTCTCACCCTTTTACCCCACCCCCCCCAAAAAATGAGAAGATAAGAAACATGAATAAAAATCCATCAACTCCAATTTGTGTTGCCCATATACTCATTGGAGCATGGTCAAACTCCCAGTGGCCAGCCCCTTAAAGATAACTGAGTCCTTCCCACTCCTCCACTAGAAGCCATCAACTGGGAAGAGCTACACTTTAGCATCTTTGTCACAATTTGTAAGAGTTCTCTTCAATATCTTCCTGTCTAGACTATGTCTTCATTTTTTAGGTGAAGTGGGATTGGGAAAGAGAGGTTATCATAGAAGCCTTCAATGTTTCTCATTTTCAGCTATGAGTCTGCAGATACCACTGCAAAAGAAGCTTCCTTGCCCATATCAGCAGGCAGCATCATGGATCATGGACTTCCACATAGTTTCTGGTGGCAGCATGGATCATTGAACATCTCAGATCACAGACATCAACATGGTTGCCGGCTGTAGCAGGGACCACAGACCTCAACATGGCTTCTTGTGGCAGTATGGATCATGGACATCAACATGGAAAATGGTTTATTTTTAATGCTTTATTACTACAAAGCATAACTTAGCTTAAAATAATTAATATAGACAACATAATTTATAGTTTTGTTAAAAGAAAAACAAATATTCATTAAATAGAATAAATATACATGATATTTCTTTTTTTTTTTTTTTTTTGGTTTTTCGAGACAGGGTTTCTCTATGTAGCTTTGCGCCTTTCCTGGAACTCACTCTGTAGCCCAGGCTGGCCTCGAACTCACAGAGATCCACCTGCCTCTGCCTCCCAAGTGTTGGGATTAAAGGCGTGTGCCACCACTGCCTGGCCGATATTTCATTTTTATCTCAGATTTACTTATTACTTATGCTGTCATCAAATTTAGTGAATTTGAGTCATTTTTTTATTTGAGTCAATTATTGTTTATAATTATTTTGTTGGTGGTGCATAAAAATTTTATAAAATAGTTTTAATTGTGAGTTTTTTATATGTGGATACACTGTTCTTTGATAAAATTCAGTCACTAGTTATCCTTTCTCCTTTTCATTATTGCCTTACCCTTGCCTAAGTAGTTCTCTTTCTGCTTTCTTATCTCTCTCAATAGCACATATGAAAGAAATCATTCCATACATGTTTTTCTGAGTCTCGTTTATTTTGCTTAACAGGATGACCTCCAGTTCTAGCCATTTTATTGTAAATTACTTAATTTATTTTGAGTGTGGACAACATTCCATTTTGTAGGTATACATTTTCTTTAGCTAATTCTTTCTAAGCATTTCAACTGATTTAATGTCAGTAACTTGGTAATGTGAATCATGTCTGTATTACATACAAACTTTGATTCCTTTGGGAATATACTCAGGAGTCTTGTATGTTTTAAATATGTGATTTTTAACTATGCAGATATTAGTATTTACAAACTTTTCTCTTAATATATCTTTTACTGTATCCTACAGATTCTAAATTTCATTTTATTTGATTCTAGGTTTATTTGAATTCCCTCTAAATTCTTAAATGGCCTATTAATCCTTACAATGTAGTGCTCAATCTGCATTTTTTGTGTTTTCTCTATTTTTCTATGGATACCTAGTATTACATCATTTAATTTGATAAGATTTAGGAAATTATTTCAATATTTTGTATTTAATATTTGATTTATAGACCAATTCATGGTTGATTTTAGATACTGTTCACTGATTGCATAGAGAATGTGTATTCCTTCAGTATAAGATGGAATAATTTGCATGTTTATATGAAGTACATTTAATGTGTTGTAAAGTTTAAATCTAGTTTCTCTGTTGATTTTTTTGGTTTTAGGTATTCCAGTTATTGATAAAAGTAGAATATTGAAGTTACCCACTTTATTATAGTGTGACTCTATTTGTACTTCTGATCCCAGCAATGTTTGTTGTATGAAGTGGGGAGGATCAAAGTTTAGTGCATATGTATTAATGCTATGCCTTATTGGTTACGTTGGCTGGTTTGTTGTTTTTATCTTTTCTGATTAAATTTATCTTGAAATCTACCATGTCATATATGAGAATAGCTGTTCCTGCTTGTTTTTCGTAATTTCTACTTAGTTTGAATATTATTTTATATCATTTTGCTTTCTGTGCATTTTTAATGAAATAAGTTTCTTTTAGATAGCAGAGTTGAATCTTCTGTTTTGTCCATTCAGTCTTTTGGATGGTGTTAAGACATTTTCCTTCCTAATACTGAAATACATATATTAATGATAGGAACTTTGACCTATTTTGAGTTATTCTAAATTTTCTCTGTTCTCTACCATATTCACCTTAGAGATTTCTTTGCTTACTGATATTAAAATGTTTGATTCTTCATTAATTTGCAATTGTTCAATTAGGTTATAGTAAATTTTGCTATTTTATAATCTGCCATATTTATATGTGTCTTTCATAATTTTATTTGTGTAGTATTTCATTTTAATTGCCTTATGTAATAATGATGTAATATCTATGAATTTTAGGATGTTATAAGTGGAGTCTTTTAACATTTACATTTTAGTTGGGTTACTTTCACTCAGATCATTTTCTTGAGGTTTATCCAAATGTCAACAGTTCTTTCCTATTACATTTAATTTCACTGCATTTATACATCAAAAAATGTTTTTCTAGTCAACTTTTCATGTTCACTTGGATTAATAACAATATCCACTGGCAAGAAAATATATAAATTTAGCATTTAAAAATTTAAATTATTTTATATTTATAATTTATGTAAGGTGTTAATGCTTAATTCAAGATTTTGATATATTTACTTTTAGAATCTTAAGTGGTTTTCATTATGAGTGTAGTTATATAACTACTTTGAGTTAGTTTTTATATAAGAAATAGCTGTAGATGATATTTTGGATTTTTTTTGTTTATGGTTTTT
The DNA here is from genome assembly GCA_902168405.1 of Peromyscus aztecus. Classification (NCBI taxonomy): domain Eukaryota; kingdom Metazoa; phylum Chordata; class Mammalia; order Rodentia; family Cricetidae; genus Peromyscus; species Peromyscus aztecus. The sequence goes on from CABHPQ010050143.1 coordinate 5,227, forward strand.
CAATTATTTTAAAACCCAAGACAACAGCAACAGACATCAATACTGGCCCCCTCATCTGCTCCAGAGCCTGTGATCAAGACCTGGTCCTTGGTCATAGCTCAGGCCAGGACATCTCCCTGGACTCACAGGTCAGCCCGTTCCTCACCACCCTCACCTCTCCAGATCTGCCTCTATCCCCAGCCCTCAAACCGTTCTGTCTCTCCCTATCTTCCACTTCCTCCTTCCCCCGTGTACTCTCTCACCACATTGGTGCCCAATCACCCAATGCCAGGCCTCTTGGTTTGGTCACAGGTGGCCCTTGGTTGAGTACTGTACACCCCAGCCACAAGGAATGGCAAAGTTTTTGCCTTTCCTCTCTCCAGTGCCCAGCCTCAAGAGCTCAGGCAGCACTTGGTATGATGGTACCTGAGCTGGTGCCAAGCAGGCTCTGGTTGACTGTGATTGCTCCAGACCAAAACATCTAGGTGAGTATCATCTGTGTCCTGTGCCCATTAAGCTCCTGGCTGTTATCTTCTTAAATACTGATTCTACCCAATTATCTTTCTGTCTTCTTGCTTTGGAATATAATTGCATATAATTTAAATTGAAGTTGCCCTCATTTTTAATATTTTGGAACACTATTGATAGTTTTCTATTTTTTTTGAATGGTTTCTAATATCTACCTAAAAATTCCATATTTCTTCTGTTCTGTTCAGTATAGTGATGAGCTTCCCAAAGTAGTCTTCATTTATTTTATAACATTCCTTTTCATAGCCATTTCTGTTTGGTTATTTCTTTTGGTTTTCATCTCTTTGCTGAAAATAGTAATTCATGCATGTTGTTATTATTTTCCATGTATATGGGCTTCCAGTTGTTAGTTATTTGAAAACCCCCGATTATGAATTTCTTTACCATTTCTGAGTCTCATTTTACTGATTATTTTATTCTTTATCATGTGATTCAACATTTTTTTGTTAAAGCTGGATACTATGTACAAATCAGTGAAGCATGAGATAAACAGTACCTATGTTTACATGAAAATCAACACACACACACACACACACACACACACACACACACACACACACACACACATTGGTAGAGAGAGAATGAAGTCCTGTATTCATGAACATGTATTGTTGACAAGGACAAGGTCATGTCATGGACTCCAAAGTCTCAAATCCTTGAGCAGTTGTCAAACCCTGCAGTGAAGGTCCAGAGTTGACAAAGCATTCATGAGGTCCAAGTGAAAATGTTGATCGTGTATACAGAGTAATTCTACCTTAGCTTTCTCCTATCAGCTCTTTATGACCTAAAGATTGGCCCTCTAAAGAGAGTGCTGTTACTGAAATTAACTACATCTGCCTCCTTGTTTAAGCTGTATAGCATAAACAGAGCTTTCTTGTCCACTTGTTTGCAGTAACCCTGCTTTCTGTTCAACTTCATAAAATAAACATTCTGAGCTTCATGTAACAGTGGCTCCTCTACTAAAGTGAAAGATCTCACCCAATCTCAGGTTTTCTCTGTATAGGTGTCTCTGCCCTTTCTTCATTCTTCATTGCCCTATTTAGTCAATTTCTGAAGCCATACAGAGGGCAGCAGGTGGCACGTGGACAGATACCTGAATGATGGACATCTGACTACTGGGATGAGGGAGTGTTCCCAAGGGAATTGCCCAAATGAAGGGAAAAGAAGAAACCCCATCCAATGACTGAGGGATCTGGAAGCAGAGATCCACAGCTAGGCCCCGGGTGGAGCTCCGGGGTTCCAATTGGCGAGAACGAGGAGGATCTATATGAGCGAGAATTGTTGAGACCAAGGTTGGATAAAGCACAGGGACAAATAGCCAAACGAATGGAAACACATGAACTATGAACCAATGGCTGAGGGGCCCCCAACTGGATGAGGCCCTCTGAATGAGACAGTTGATTGGCTTGAACTGTTTGGGAGGCATCCAGGCAGTGGGACCAGGTCCTGTGCTCATTGCATGAGTTGGCTGTTTGAAACCTGGGGCTTATGCAGGGTCTCTTGGCTCGGCCTGGGAGGAGGGGACTGGCCCTGCCTGGACTGAGTCTACCAGGTTGATCTCAGTCCTTGGGGGAGGCTTTGTCCTGGAGGAGGTGGGAATGGGAGGTGGGCTGGGGGAAAGGGGAGGGGAGCGGGAGGGGGGGAGAACAAGGGAATCCGTGGCTGATATGTGGAACTGAATGGTATTTTAAAATAAAAAAAAAGTATAAAGGAAAAATAAAGGCATAAAAAGAACACATTTCTATTTGTTGGATGTAAAAGCATGGGCAAGTGGAATCCAGAGCCACCCAGTTCATCTAGAGATAAACAGATATATGTTGGCAAGTAGAATCTAGATACTGGAAGTTTTATGGTCGTTTTCGGAGATTTGGGGATCTGGTGGAATTGGGATGGTGGAGAAATTGCAACTTAATTGGTTCTTGGGTTGTATCAGGAGTGCTTGATTTCCAGGGCAGGGCCTGATAAATGTAATTTATCATGAAAAAAGTATAAATAAATAAGCAAATAAATAAAAGGAGACAATCTGGGAGATGACCAAGGGATATATATATATATATATATATATATATATATATATATATATATATTGTGGTGGTATTGTGTTCCCCAAAATATTGTGTACTTTAATAAACTTATCTGGGGTCAGAGACAGAACAGCCACAATATTAAACATGAGGTTAGGCAGTGGTAGCATACGCCCTTAATCCTAGCATTCCAGAGACAGAAATCCCTCTGGATCTCTGTGAGTTCAAGGCCACATTGGAAACGGCCAGGCGTGGTGACACGCCTTTAATCCCAGGGAGTGGTGGTAGAAAGGAGAAAGGTATAAAAGGCGTGAGGACCAGAAACTCGAGGCATTTGCCCTCGAGAGGCATTTGCCCTGGAGAGGCATTTTGGGCTGGTTAAGCATTCAGGCTTCTAGCAGCAGTTCAGCTGAGAGTCATTCGGATATGAGGACACAGAGGCTTCCAGTCTCAGGAAGCAAGACCAGCTGAGGATCCGGTGAGGTGAGATAGCTGTGGCTGGTTCTGTCTCTCTGATCTTCCAGTGTTCACCCCAATACCTGGCTGAGGTTTGATTTTATTAATAAGACCTGTTAAGACTCATGCTACATCTGGCGCCCAATGTTCGTGGTATGAATTCATGAAAAAGCTGTGGCCTTGTGGGCCCCAGCTCAGGCCCGAGCTACACTCGGCCAGTTGTGGTGAAGCACACTGGTTGGATTCGCTGAAGGAAGCAGAGGCAGGAGGATCCTGAGTTTGAGGCCGGCCTAGGAGGCTTGCTAAGGAGAACCTTCGGTCAGGACCTGGCTACAAACGGTGGCAGTGGGACCATGGAGGCAGTGGCTGCTGCTTCACGTTGCTGGCTGCTTCTCATCGTGTTGATGCCTGCGGTGATGCTGCTACCTGGGACAAAGGGTTTACTGCTGCTGGTTCAGAGAAGAATTGCCAGGACCATCGTGTTACAAGAAAGCATTGGCAAAGGTCAGTTTGGAAAAATTTGGCAAGACAAATGGTGGGGAGAAATTGCTGTGAAGATATTCTGTTCTAGGAAAGAATGGTCATGGTTCCGAGAGACAGACATTTATCAGACTGTGATTGCTCCAAACCACAGAGGAGGCACAAAAAAAAAAAAAAAAAAGAGTCTGCAGTGAACCATGACCACGCCTAACAGGGACTTTGAAATCTCCAAAAAGGTAACGGAATCCCACAATGATGATTCCACATAGACTATGATAAAGCCATTAAGCTGATTAACACCACGGAAAGATTGACTTTGGAGTACAAACTGTTTATGACTTTTGAGATGACTAGCTGAGATGATCCAGCCTGACAGACTACTCGAGCAAGGGTTATGACAACCCCTGAACTTTCCTATTATGCAGAGACTGGACAAATGATACAGGACTTGACAATTAACCTAAAAATTTTCTTTTCAAGATTCCCTAAAGATATCTTCACCCCTAGAAAGCAAAAAGAAAAAGAGAATAAGATATGAGATAGATCATTGAATCTACTCTGAGAAAAAAGATAAAGAAAAATAGGATAAATAGGTAGATCACTGAATCTACACTGAAGAAAAAGGGGAAGATATAAAAATGACAAAAGGTAGACTATTGAATGTATTATGAAAAGAAAAAAGAGAGAATATGGATATGATAAGATAAAAAGGGAGATTATGGAATCTACTTTTAAAAAGGAACTACTTGTTTTTAATAAGATAAGTAATGAAATTTTTTGTCTGAATTTATCAGATGTTACTGGATTGGACATTGTTAATATATATAATGGAGTTTTTATCTGAATCTGTCAAATGTTTATGGACTAGACATCGTTAATGTAATCTTGACTGTGCATATTGTATATACTTATTGGATATAATTTTTCTTGTATTAGTTATAAGCTTTTTTAATTTTAGACAAAAAGAGAGGAAATGTGGTGGTATTGTGTTCCCCAAAATATTGTGTACTTTAATAAACTTATCTGGGGTCAGAGACAGAACAGCCACAATATTAAACATGAGGTTAGGCAGTGGTAGCATACGCCCTTAATCCTAGCATTCCAGAGACAGAAATCCCTCTGGATCTCTGTGAGTTCAAGGCCACATTGGAAACGGCCAGGCGTGGTGACACGCCTTTAATCCCAGGGAGTGGTGGTAGAAAGGAGAAAGGTATAAAAGGCGTGAGGACCAGAAACTCGAGGCATTTGCCCTCGAGAGGCATTTGCCCTGGAGAGGCATTTGCCCTGGAGAAGCATTGGGCTGATTAAGCATTCAGGCTTCTAGCAGCAGTTCAGCTGAGACCCATTCTGGATGAGGACTCAGAGGCTTCCAGTCTGAGGAAAGAAGACCAGCTGAGAAATTGGCAAGGTGAGATAGCTGTGGCTTGTTCTGTCTCTGACCATCCAGCATTTCACCCCAATAACTGGCTCAGGCTTGATTTTATAAGACCTTCTAAGATTCATGCTACAAATACATTTTCCAGAAATAATTTTTCTAGCATTTTTTTCAAG
>CABHPQ010050145.1:3288-21066 GCA_902168405.1 Peromyscus aztecus
CTCTCCCACCTCCCCCCCTCCCGCCTCCTCAGGGTATCACTATGTAGCTCTGGATAGCCTGGAACTGACTATGCATGCCTGATACAGTGATCTGACTGCCTCTGCCTCTTGAGTGCTGGAATTGAAGGCAACAACCACCATAGCCAGCTTGAGATCACATCTTTTAATGCAAACAGAAGCAGAGTGAATTGGATGTAGGGCAAGGCTGTAAACTTTCAAACCCCATTCCAGTGACATGCTTCCTTCAGCAGGGCCACACCTCCTAAAACTCTTACAATAGTACCTCAGAACGGGGGCGGGGGGCAAGTGTTCAAATATCTGAGCCTATGGGGGACATCTCGCTCAAACTACTACAAGAGTTAAGTACTTAATTGTAGAGGTAAAATGTATAGTGGGATATAGGAGTTATGGAAGATATGTAATTAGTGAAAAATGTTTGCTCTTTATTAAATTATTAGTGATTGCCAGTGAATAAAGATATAAGCAAATTCACAAACAAGTGAAAATAACAAAAATTATTGTGTGTGTATGTGTATGTATACCTCCACCCCACAAATAGATTTATATTTCATTTGGCTTATGTTTCACAAAGACCCAGGCAGAGGCAAAATTTGTAACACAGCACAACTGTGTGTGTTTTGTTTGTTTTTTTTCGAGACAGGGTTTCTCTGTGTAGCCCTGGCTGTCCTGGAACTCGCTTTGTAGACCAGGCTGGCCTTGAACTCACAGAGATCGGCCTGCCTCTGCTTTCAGAGTGCTGGGGTTAATGGCGTGAACCACCAAACCTGGCTTTGCAATTGAGATTTTAAAATTTGCTGTGAATTCAGCTTATTGCAAGTAGCAGCTCATTCTGTTTTAAGTGTACAACTCAGTGTTTTAAAAATTGTTTTAGATTGACTCCTGACGGAGAAGCAAGTGGGCTGAGTGCAGAGCTTCACCTCTCCTTCTGTTCCTTCAGATCCAATCCCCCAGTCTCATCCCCAGCTCTGTAGCAGAACACCTGCTGTGGTCTTCCTTTCCTCTCTGACCCCATCCTCAGCGGATCACTCCTCCAACCTTCCTTTCCCCAACACATCCCATTTTCCCAGCCTCCAATACCTGCAGGAATTCCCCAGGAAAACACAGCTGAGCAGGCTGAGGAAACAGCTTCCAACTCCAGCAGGCACTCCCTGCTAATTCACAGGCCACACCTGCCAGGGAAGCAGGTAGGCTGACTGCAGATCTTCACCTCTCCCTCTGTCCTTCCAGACTCAATCCCCCAGTCTCATGCCCAGCTCTGCAAGAGAATACCTGCTGCGCCTTCCCTGTCCTCCTGCCCCATCTCCTGTGGTTCCCACAGATCTTCTCCTAACCTCCCTTCCCCCACTCATTGCTTTAGTCCAGCTCCCAACTACAGCAGACACCCCCTGCTAACCCACAGGCTCACTCCTGCCATGGATGCAGGTATGCTGACTGTAGATCCTCCCTTCTCTTCTGTCCTTCCAGACACAATCCCCCAGTCTCACCCCCAGCTCTATAGCAGACCTTCTGGGTGTCCTCTCCACTCTCTACACCCATTCTAAGGGGACTAAACAAGCAGACCCTGGTGGAACACTCTGCTTTCCTCCCTCCTGTGAACCACTTGCTTGAGACTCCTAACCTATCCCCATTCCTATCAGCTTTCAATGCCCTGAAACACATTTTAACTGGAGCCCCCAGTGGGCCACACCTATCATGTCCACAGAAAATTTCCTCCCTGGAAACACACAGCCATTCTAAACAAACAAACAAACAAACAAACAAACGAACGAACAAACAAACAAACAAACACACATTCTTCTAAAATCCAGAGAAGAAACAGAAACCAAGGAACAAAACACCCATCCAACAAAGACAAAACCAGGTATCAGCACCTAGACCTATAATCCTCCTAATCCCAGATGCCTAGATGCCAGCATAAAAACACAATCAATAACAGCCAAGGCAATATGTTTCCGCTAGAGCCCAGCAACCCTACCACAACAGGCCCTGAATATTCCAATAGCTGAAGCACAAGAAAAAGACCTTAAAACAGCCTTTATCAATATGATAAAAGTCATTAAAGGGGAAATTAATAAAACCCTTAAAGAAACCCAGGGAAACACAAACAATGGAAGGAAATGAATAAAATTGTTCAAGACTTAAAAATGGGAATAGAATCAATAAAGAAAACCCAAACTGAGGGAATTTTTGGGAATGGAAAAATTAAGAATTTGAACACGAACTACAGAGGCAAGCGTCACCAACAGAATAAAAGTACTAGAAGAGAGATAATCTCAGGTGTTGAAGATATGATAGAAGAAATGGATACATTGGTCAAAGAAAATGTTAAATCTAAAAAGCTCCTGACACAAGACATCCAGGAAACCTGGGACACTATGAAAAGACCAAACCTAAGAATAATAGGAATAGAAAAAAGAGAAGATTCCCTGCTCAAAAGCCCAGAAAACATCTTCAACAAAATCATAGAATAAAATTTTCCTAACATAAAGAAGGAGATGCTTATAAAGATACAAAAGCATACAGAGCCCCAAATAGATTGGACTAGAAAAGAAAGTCCCTGTGGCACATAATAGTCAAAAGACTAGACATGCAGAACAAAGAAAGAATATTGAAAGCTGCAAGGGGGCCGGGCAGTGGTGCCACATGCCTTTAATCCCAACACTGAGGAGGCAGAGGCAGGAGGATTTCTGTGAGTTTGAGGCCAGCCTGGTCCACAAAGTGAGTTCCAGGACAGCCAGGGCTGCACAGAGAAAACCTGTCTCAAAAAACAAAACAAAACAAAGCAACAACAACAACAAAGTTGCAAGGGGAAAAGACCACGTGATATATAAAGGCAGACCTATTAGAATGACACCCAACTTCTCAATGGAGACTCTAAAAACCAGAAGGGCGTGGAGCAGGGAGGAGAGTTGGGGTTGAGGGAGGGAATGTGGAGAGACAGCTAGAATTAAGGGACATTTGAGGAGTGATATGAAAACCTAGTGCAGTGGAAACTTCCTTAAATATATGAAGGCGATCCTAATGAAGCCTCCAAGTAGTGAGGGCCACAGATACCAACATAGACCCCAGCTGCAGCTGGACCACAGACCCAGACATGGCAGCAGCTTGGGCCTGGAAGACATCACGGCTCTGAGCACTTCATTTCTTATTGGTGAACAATCTCCCACTGTATAGTTATGTCACATTTTATTTATCCAGTCATTGGTCCTCACACAAATTAAAAATTCAATCCCACATATGAGAAAAAAATGCTACATTTATTTTTTTGGTTTATTTCACTTAACATAATGATCTCCAGTTGTATTCATTTCTGCAAATGCTGTGATTTTGTTCTTTTATATACCTGAACAAAATTCCACTGTGTTTATATCACATTTTCTTTATCTACTGATGGACATCCATGCTTGTTGTACATACATACATACGTGTGTGTGTGTGTGTGTGTGTGTGTGTGTGTGTGTAGGCTATTGTGAATATTGCATCAGTAAACATGGTTGTGTAATTAGTTCTGTGGTATGCTGACTTAGTCTTTCAGGTACATATTCAGGAGTGGAATCTCTGGGTCATTTGGTAGTTCTATTTTTAATTTTTTGAGCAACCTCCTTATTAATTTCCATAGTGGTTGTACCGGTTTGCATTCCTACCAACAGTAGGTAAAGGTTCTTTCCCCATGTTCTCACCAGCATTTCTTCTTTTCCAAAATGAGTGGCTTTCGTTTCTTTTCTTTGCCTTACTGCACTGGTTAGAATATCCAGGACAAACTTGAAATGAAATAAAGCAGATATCTTTTCTTACCTTCAGTTCTTTTGGAGAAAGCTTTAGTAGTTCACCATTAAATATGTTTGCTGTTAAGATTTTTCTTTTATTTAACATTTAATTTATTCTCTCTCTCTCTCTCTCTCTCTCTCTCTCTCTCTCTCTCTCTGTGTGTGTGTGTGTGTGTGTGTGTGTGTGTTCACATGCACACTTGCAGCATACATGCACACTTGCAGCATATATGCTCATGCCATGGCATTGGTGTGGTGGTCAAAGGCAACTTTTCAGGAGTCGATTTTCTCTTTCCACCTGCTGAGGCAGATCTCTCTCCCTTCTTCTTCTGTTGCTGTGCTGTGTACTCCAGGCTAGCTGGCCAGTTCTCCTATCTTCTTCACTGTAGGAGGGCTGGGATTGTAAGTGACTTTTTTTTTAAGACAGGTTTTCTCTGTGTAACATCCCTGGCTGACCTGGAGCTCACTCTGTAGACCAGGCTGGGCTCGAACTCACAGAGATCTGCCTGTCTCTGCCTCCCAAGTTCTGGGATCAAAGGTGTGTACCACCACCAACTGACTTAGACGTGACTTTTTAAGGGGGGATCTGGAATGGTGAACTCAGGTTGTCAGGCTTGTGCTGCAAGCACTTTTACTGGCTGAGTTGTCTCCCTGGTCCTGTAAGATGTTCACTGATTCTTTTTCTGAGGCAGGATCTTACCTTAGCCCCAGACTGATCTGGAACTCACTATGTAGACCAGGCTGGCCTTGAAATTGTAGTAGTACTTTCTTACCAGGACCACCAGCCACAAACAATGACATGGAGACTTATTAATTATGAAAGCTTGGCCTTTAGCTTAGGCTTGTCCCACTAGCTCTTATAACTTAAATTAATGTGCTTTTATTAATCTATGTTCTGCTACATGGCTCAATTACCTTTACTCTGTACCATGTATCTGACCTCTTCAGTGTCTCCCTGGCATCTCACTGGCATCTCCCACATGCTTAGATTCTTCTCTTTGCATTCCTTCTTTTCCCAGAAGTTCTGCCTATTCTCTCCTGCCTAGCTACTGGCCATTCAGCTCTTTTTAAAACCAATCAGAAGGAGCCTTGGCAAAGACACATCTTCACAGTGTACAAATATTCTGCAACATGAAATTGTGACCCTGTCTTCTGCTACCACACCTGGCTCTTTCAGAGATTAAAAAAATAATTATTTTATTTTATGTGTATGTGTGTGTGCCTAAGTGTACGTTTATGCACCACATGTATGCACTAGCCTTTGTAGGTCAGAAGAGCTTGTTGGATCCCCTAGAACTGGAGTTACAGATGGTTTTGAGCCACCACGTGGTGCTAAGAACAGAATCAGGGTCCTCTACAAAAGCAACAAGCGCTCTTAACTTGAGACATCAGTTCAACTCCTCTTGCATAGATCCTTATTATTAGACTTTATATTCCCATCTTGTAAAAAATTTCTAAATATCATGAATGGACATGAATTTTTTCAAACATTTTCTGCATTTAATAAAGTGAATATTTGAATTTTTACTTAATTTTCTTAAAGTGATTAATTACATTGAGTGATTTCTGTTTTTTTTCTAAAAAAAAATTGCATGGGGCTGGAGAGATGGCTCAGAGGTTAAGAGCACTGGCTGCTCTTCCAGAGGTCCTGAGTTCAATTCCCAGCACCCACATGGTGGCTCACAGCCATCTATAATGGGATCTGATACCCTCTTGTGGCATGCAGGTGTACATGCAGATAGAACACAATGTACATAAAATAAATAAATCTTAAAAGAAAAAGAGTAGGAAATTCTCCTAACCCTCCTGGCCATCTCTACAACCCCACACTCTGTCTTTAAAAAAATTTTTGTGCTACAGAAGGAACCCAGATGTCCTCATGCATGCTAGATAGGGGCTCTATTATTAGTTATACTCTAACCCCCACTGATTGTTATTCCTTTTAATATATTTCTGCATCTGATTTCCTAATATTATAACACTGAATTGATACATTGTTATTAATCAAAGTTCATACTGTATTCATATTATTTTTAGTTTTTTTCCTATTTATTATATTCATATTTTCTTAGATTTTATCCTTTTTCTGTTCCAGAATCTTTAAACATCACTTATCTATCTATCTATCTATCTATCTATCTATCTATCTATCTATCTATCTATTTATTTTTGGTTTTTTGAGACAAGGTTTCTCTGTGTAACAGCCCTGGCTGTCCTGGAACTCACTCTGTAGACCAGGCTGAACTTGAACTCACAGAGATCCACCTGCCTCTGCCTCCCAAGTGCTGGGATTAAAGGCATGCACCACCATATTTCACTTCTTTATTTTTTTATTTTAAAAATTTTAATTAATTTTTTTTTTCTGAGACAGGGTCTTACTAGGTATCTGGGGCTTTCCTGGAAATCTGTATGTAGACCAGGCTGGCCTCAAACTCACAGAGGTTCCCCTGCCTCTGCCTCACAAGTGCTGGGATCAAAGGTGTGTACCACTTGGCACTGTTCCAGGCTCTTATCCAGAATGCCAAGTATATTTAATCATCAGATGTCCTTCGATTCCTCTTGTTTGTCACAGTCTCTCAGACTTTCCTTGCTTTCAGCGACCACGACACGTTCAGGAGTACTGATGAGGTATTTTGTAGACTTTCTCTTTATTGGAACTGAACTGTTGCTTTCTCCTTGTTTCTGAAATAGCGTATAACTATGTAGTGTAGCTGGCTAGAACTTGTTATGCAGCCTAGATAGGCCTTGCGTATGTGATCCTCTTTCTTGCTTTATCTTCCAGAGTCCTGGGACTGCAGGCTTGGGCCATCCTAGCTCTTGTTTTCCTCATGCATAGCTTTCAGTATTGCTAGACTACAGAAGTAGAATGCCATTTCATCCCATTATTTCCAAGGTACAGTTACAGCTTGACTTTTCACCACTGATAGAGCCCTTGAGCACGGGCTTGGGTAGTACTGTGTCAAGTTTTATCCACTGTTAACTGACTCTTTCCCCTTGTTTCCCTTGTTGTACTGTTTGGAAGGCTGTCTGTCTATACAGTCCAGTAACGCTACCTCTCTTTGAGGGTTGACTATTGCTATAAATTATTTCGGATTCTTCAAAAAAATGTGAGGTTTTGTATCTTATCATGTTATTAATTTCCAACACTATGGACCCATGAATATTTATTTTAAGCGTTGGGTTATAATTCAACACTACACTGTTTTGTTGCTCAAGTTATTTTGCCTTTGATCACTAGGAATGCTTTCCGCTGCTTCTTGTGTCTCTTTGAGACAGGAACTCTCCTCAAAGTGGTCTTTCTTGGTTTGTTTGGGCGCTTCCTTACTTCCCGGCACCACAAAATGTTGTAAGAGCTTGTATTTTTCCTGTCTCCATCCTAAAATTAGCCATTCTCCTTAAGATGTCTGCCTCTTCCCTTCATGTAACAGAATGCTATTAGAAACCAGTAGCTATGATTTTTGTGCTTTTCCATTATTTTGTTATTCATGCTTTTGCATTTAAATACAGGTTTTAAAAGAAAACTTTTTGGAGTTTTCATCAGGATTCTGTTGAATTTCTAGATTAATTTGGACATAATTTTTCTATTGTTTTTTAGACAGGGTCTCACTGTGTAGTCCTATCTAGGCTGCATACAATTTTTATTAAACAATATCAAGTTATCCGAACCATAGGTCTTCTTTAATTGCACTACTCTTTCAGGGTACAGGTCTTATAGATATGTTTGTATTTTATTATTTTTACACTTTAAAATTGTATTGCTTTTAAAATTTACATTTCCAGTTGTTTGCTGTCAGTATGCATAGAAACAAAATTTTCATTTGCATATCGACCTTTTATCCTGCAATCCCACCCTCTCTCTGAGACAGGCTCTTGTATAGCCCTGGCTGGTCTGGAATTCATTACACAGGCTAGCTTGTCTTAAACTCACAGGAATCTACCTGCCTCTGCCTCCTGAGTGTTGTAATTAAAGGTGTGTGGCTCTATTCCTGCCTTATCCTGAAATAATTTAAGGTTGTTTATTAGGTCTAGTATTTTTGTTTGTTTGACTGGCTTTTGTTATTATTCTTATGAAGCAAGGTTTCACTGTGTAGCCTTGGCTGGTAGCCTGGAACTCAATTTGTAGACCAGGCTGGCCTTGAATTCACAGAGGTCAATCTGTCTCTGCCTCCCGAGTGCTGGGATTAAAGGGCTGTGCCTCCATGCCCAGTCATGATCTACTATCTTCTTTTAGATATTCTGTCGAGGATTCTATTATGCATAATCATGTCTTCTAAAAAGAAAAAAAAAACCAATAGATTTATTCTTCTTTCCTCTTTCCTTTTCCTTCCCTCCTCTCCCCTCCTCTCCCCTCCCCTCTCATGCCTCTCTTCTCTTATCTGCTCTTCTTTTTTTCTTTTCTTTTTGCAATGCTGGGGAAAGAACCCAAGGCCGCACACAGTAAACATTCTGTCTCTTAGCTAATCCCTAACATTATTTCTTCCTTTTAAATCTTCATGATGAGCTATTTATTTCTTTTTCCTTATTGTAGTGGTTAGAACCTGCATGTGGTACAAGGTTGAACAGAGGAGGCCCGACGATGGTGGCACACTCCTTTAATCCCAGCACTCGGGAGGCAGAGGCAGGCAGATCTCTGTGAGTTCAAGGCCATCCTGGTCTACAGCTCGAGATCTAGGACAGGCACCAAAACTACACAGAGAAACCCTGTCTTGAAAACAAAACAAAACAAAACAACAAAACGAAACAAAACAAAAACCCAACAACAGAGGAGTAGGAGTGAATGTCTTGCTCCTAATCTTAGGGAATGCATTGTGTTTGAGCATTAAGTAATATTTAATTGTAGGTTGTTTTTTTTTAATTTGGCAGCTCTGCTTTATCAGTGTCGTGGTTAATCTTCGTTGTCATTTTGACTGAACTTAGAATCACTAGGGCTCACATCTGATGTATGTGTGAAGGTGTTTCTAGAGAGGGTTAACGGAAGAGGGAAGGCTCGCCTGGAATATGCAGCACGGTCTCACGGGGTTGAGTCTTAGACTGAGTAAAAAAGCAAGTGCGGCACCAGTATTCATATCTCTTTGCCTCCTGACTGTGGATGCAACACGGCCACCTTGCCTGGTAGCTCCTGCTAAAGTTTCTCTTGCCACCTTGTCTTTCCTTAGGAATGAACTTGACTTGTTAAATGCTTTTTCTGTACTTATAGAGATCATTATATGGCTTTTTTATTAATTAATATTTTTCATTTATTTTACCTCCCGACTGCAGCTTCCTGTCCTCCCTCCCCCTTCTCTCCCCCCACTGCCCCTGTGTCTCCCCTCCCGAATCCACCCCTCCTCCACCTCTGTTCAGAAAGGGGCAGGCCTCCCCTGAGCATCAGCAAAGCAGATGCAGAGATCCACAGTCAAGCACTGGGCTGAGCCTGGGGAATCTTGTTGAGGAGGAGGAGGAAAGATTGTACAAGCCAGGGGTGTCAGGGTCATCACAAGGGAACCCACAGAAGTAACTGGCCTGATCAATGGAGCTCACAGATTATGGACCAATGGCTAGGGAGCCTGCATGGGACCAGCCTGGGCCCTCTGCATAGGTGTGATGGTTATGTGACTTGGTCTACTTGTGGAACTCCTGGCAGCGGGAGCGGGGCCTGTTCCTAATGCTGGGTTGCTTAGCCCAACCTTAATACAAGGAGATGGAGCTTAGTCCTACCTCAACTTGATATGCCATGCTTTATTATATGGCTTTTTAAATAAAAACAATGTGTACAAGGCCGGGCGGTGGTGGCACATGCCTTTAATTCCAGCACTCGGGAGACAGAGGCAGGTGGATCTCTGTGAGTTCGAGGCCAGCCTGGTCTACAGAGCGAGCTCCAGTACTGCCAAGGCTACACAGAGAAACCTTGTATTGAAAAACCAAAGTGTGTGTGTGTGTGTGTGTGTGTGTGTGTGTGTGTGTGTACATGTGAGTACCTGTGTATATGTGAGTGCAGATGCCTGCAGAGAAGAGGGTGCTGCATTCCCATGGAGCTGGAGTCACAGGTGGTTGTGAGTGTCCTCACATGGGTAAGATTTTCTGGAAGAACAGCAAGGGTACTTAACCACAGAGCAACCTCTTGAGCCCTAGCTTTTATTTTTTTAGTTTGTTAATATGGTAAATTACATCAATTAGATTTTTTTTCCTAAAATGATCTCTTCATTTTTAATTTCTTGAAAGGCAAATTCACAGCACACTCCAAGCAATGGTTTGAAAATGAGTATGTCAAGAAAGAAAAAGTTTTAAATGATTGTTTCAAGTAAGTTCTCTGGAATTTCTGTACAGCCAATAATTAATCATCATTTAAATCTTTGTTGCAGAGTAGCAAACATCTCAGAGTGGGCTGAGTCACCTAAAGTCACACTTCTTTGAAATGCAATTAAAAGCAGTATAACAGAAACAAAAATAAATAGTCCTAGAAAGAACATATTTGGCATTTTAAAATAATGTTAACATCTCTCAAACATAAATTACATTTATATTTTTACTCTTTATAACCAGACAGGGTTAGGCTGTTTAGTGGATCTGATCTGACTCCTGGCACTGGGGTAATAAAGAGGCTAATGAAGTGAGAGCAAGCAATCAATAGCTTCTAGACACTGCTCGCTTTTTCAAAGCAGAGTCCAGCCAGTGTAGAGACTGGTAAACAGAGGCCGACCGGCTGAGCTGGCTAATTCGCTCCTTGAATTGTTCTGCACACAAGCTTGTCTTCCATTTATTTAACAGCTCCAATTACTCTGCTCTATTTCTCTGCAAACAACTAGCAATCAATATGTGAACAATTTCAGGAAACTGAACTGAAATGTGTTTCATTGCCTTCTTAAAATACATCAAATACGACTCTTATATTCTGTCCTTCCAGATATTTTGTATTTTCATCATAAACGTAGATGAGTCACATCCCAACCACTTAACCTAAATGGAGAAAACCCGAAAGTTAAAGTTAAAATTTAGTTAAGAAATCTTTCTGTACTTATCTTTCAGAAACCTGCCATTTCCTAGATATTGAGATGGAAATGTGAATTCCATACATTTTCATGATAGACCAATAACTGGTATATTGCTTATGTCTATTTCCACCATCCACTCTGAAGCCAAATCCCCACTTCTAACACCACTAGGGTCTTTACAATCATAGTCACAGCTGGAAGACCAGTTGAGAAGGGCTAAAGTCGAATGATAAGGCTTGCAGAAAGATGCAACAGAAAGCAGGGAGGTGAGAGGAGCGCAGTGCAGCCAGCACACCTCGCCTGTAAACGCCTCACAGCCCCCACATCCGGAACCACTACCTATGTTTAAAAACCCTCATCAAGAGGTTTCATATCATGGCGTCTATACCTGTTAAAGAATTATCTTATCCTTTTCGTGAGATGAGAGGTAGTGACATTTTATTCTTTCAATGCCTAGTTAAAAATGCCACACGTCTGGCACGTGGGTGACAAGTGGGAAGCACAGGAGCAGCACTGTCCCTCCTGCTTTGGTATGCCAAGTCAGCCACACTCGCTGGCTATCGGCAGCTGGCGATCGCTGCTGCTGGCAGAGAGCAGTGGTGCTGGCGCTATTCTGCAGACAGCACAGGTGGACCTCCATCATCTTTCAGAAACGAGGCTGCTTTCCTTCCGTTCTTCTGAACGTGATCTTCATTCATCTTCTCCAGAGCTTCTATCTCAGCTAAGAAACCAGCTTCGTTGTGCTGTGGGATGTTCTGTATGGCAAATGTGTTGCTAATAAAACACTGATTGGCAGTGGCTAGGCAGGAAGTATAGGCGGGGCTAACAGAGAGAATTAAAAGAACAGGAAGGCAGAGGGAGTGACTGCCTGCCAGCCGCCACCAGGACAAGCAGCATATAAAGATGCCGGTAAGCCACGAGCCATGTGGCAAGGTATAGATTTGTAGAAATGGATTATTATAAGATATAAGGACAGTTAGCAAGAAGCCTGCCACGGCCATACAGTTTGTAAGCAATGTAAGTCTCTGTGTTTACTTGCTTGGGTCTGAGCGGCTGTGGGACTGGCAGGTGAGAGAGATTTATCCTGACCATGGGCCAGGCAGGAAAACTCTAGCTACATCGTTGTCTGCTGAGATGTTCAAGCCAGAAACCACATTGAACAGTTCCCGCTCATTAAGGGCTTCCTTTCCTCCTCCTTTCTGGAAAAACTGTGAAACATTCCTACAGTCACGGAATAAGAACTCCAGGCCATGAGGATGGTTCTACAGACTGACTGCCGTCAATCAACCAGACCTTTCCAGCATGCCACAGCATGTTATACTCGCTGAGATCAGCATGCACAAGGTTACACTCATTATATAATTGCTGCATGAAATGCAGGGTCTGATGGTAGGCATCCTTCATTTCTTCACTACTAAGCTTCACTTCTTTCAATTTAGGGGCTGGAACTTGATCATGGCCAATGAAAGACATTACTAAAATGTGATTCTTAGGCAGTACAACTGTTGGACAAGGAATTCCAGCCTTCTGCATTCTTGTAAGATTGTGCATTTCTTTCTCTGCCCACATGCGGATGATCTTACGTGGATTTAGTTTACTGAAGCGATCTTTAAACCTGAAATCATCTTTAATGTATTTGTCACGGTTCTTAAACTCATTAAGGGTTGTTTTAAATACCTTGATGGCACATTCGGTTGGTATAGCTTTACCATCTTCCTTGTCCTCCTCCAGGCTCCCTCCATACGCATGAAAGACAACAGATTCTTTTCCTGTACTAATACAGTCAGTGATTGTCTCCAGCATTCCAGAGTTGACCATTTTATACATAAGTAAGCATGTCTTAGGATCAACTGCTTTTTCTGCGGTAGAATGTTCCTTCTTCTCATGGAGCTGGGCACTTCGACGCTCTTCTGAGTAGGCATGTTGTTTTAAAGCATTGAAAACATGGTTGGACAGCTTTAAATCCATTCCAATTCCATCTCCTACCTGAAAGCCGGGTGCAAAATTTCCCATTCTTGCTGTGTTCTTTCTCCCACAGACCACTTCATCATGCTTAGTGGTGATGTCTTTTCCTTTTCCAATAAAGCCCTTTTTTTTGGAGTAGGAATTGGCTTTGCTGGACTGTAGGGGTCATCCCGAGTGTCCTGCCAGTCAACCTCATCTTCAGAGCTGTCACTGTCTTCAAAAGGATGCACTTTTCGATAGTTTTCAAATGAAATGGAAACTTTGCTATCACCATTGAACTTCTTTTCTTCACGCCTAAGCTGTGCATCATATTCTCTGTCAAATTCCATCTGTAGCATCTGAGCCAGCATTAGGTCACTGGAAGTGTCGACATTTTCTCCAGAAATGAATGGTCCTTCAGCAACAATAACTTCAGGGAAAGCGGCTGCTGCTTCTTCCAACTGCAGCTCTTTGGCCAACTCTTCACTCATCACCTCGGTCAGTGAACAGGATACTGTGTTTTGAGGGGTAGCCCATGGGCACTTGCCGGGTTCCCAGGCTGCTGCAGGCGAAGACACTCCGACCAGATCCATTCGGCGAAGAAGGCGGGCGCGAGGACGGAGAGATGACAGGACCAGGAGCGGGCTCCGCCGAGGAAACACACAGCTGGGGCACTAGCAACCCGCTGCCGGTGCCAGAGACGAGGTGACAGATGGCGGCAGCCGCGGCCGCCTCCGGCTCAATTAGATTTTTAATATTAAACCAAATTTCCAGTCTGGGGTAAAGCCAGGTTAGTCATGATGTGTTATACTTTTGAATGTATTGTTGGATTTGATTTGCTGAACTTTTGTTTAGAATTCTTTTTGTTCTGTTTGAGACAGGATATCCTTATGTACCACAGGCTGGCCTTGGACTCAGTAAGTTCCTTAAGATGGCTTGAAACTTGAGATCCTTCTGCTTCAGCCTCCTGAGTTCTGGGATAAGATGTATGCATCACTCTACCTAGCTCTAGCTTGTTTAGGATTTTTTAACACCTTTATTAGATGTAATTCACATGCCATAGTTTCACTCATTTAAAGTGAGCAATGGAGGTTCTCAGGCTTGGGATTATAGATATGTGCCACCATGCTCAATTCATACTTAATTTTTTTTCTTTTAAAATTGTGTTTGGATCCTGCCCCGGACTTCCCTTCTGGACAAGGTGAGTGCCCGCCGCACACCCTAGATCCTGTCCCTGGGCCCCAGCCACCCCTGGGAAGACCTGCCCACCTTGGCCCCAACTTCTGGCCGGGGGCAGGCTTCCTCCTACACCCCACCCCTACCCGGAGGGCCCCCCTGCTCCAAGATCCCCTGCAGTCTCCAAGCCCTGCCCCCAAGTCCATCATCCCCGGAGACCCCCGCCACTTCCTGAGACTTAGAGACCGGCCCCCAGCTCCCATCCTGCCCCGGACTTCCCTTCTGGACAAGAGACTTCTTTTCTGGACAAGAGCTGCCATCTTGCCTCGGACTTCACATCTGGACAATAGCTCCCATCCTGCTTCGGCCTTCCCATCTGGACAAGGACTCCCAACCTGCCTCGGACTTCCCATTTGGACAAGAGACTCCCATCTGGACAAAAGAGAGAGACTTCCTGAATCTGTCAGCTCTC
Source organism: Peromyscus aztecus (assembly GCA_902168405.1). Taxonomy (NCBI): domain Eukaryota; kingdom Metazoa; phylum Chordata; class Mammalia; order Rodentia; family Cricetidae; genus Peromyscus; species Peromyscus aztecus. The sequence goes on from CABHPQ010050145.1 coordinate 17,640, forward strand.
TCTCCACCAAGGGTGCTGATAAGACCAAGATCGAACACAAGGAGATGGGCAGACGTCAAGGCAGAAGTACATACAACAAAATGAAGAGCAATACAACATCACCAGAACCTAGCCCTCCTCCAACATCTAGAGCTGATCATCAAAAATTGGAAGAAGCAGAAGAAAACAGCCTTATGAATAACATCATGAAGAAGGTAGAGGCCTATATAGAAGAACAGACAAAAAATTGGCAAGAACGCGTTAAAAACCTAGAGGAAAGGACAATTAAACTAGAAGAAAACAATAAAGTCCTGAAAGAAAACAATAAAGCACTGAAAGAAAGTAATGAAAAAACAATGAAACAGTTCCAAGACCTGCAAAGGGAAATAGAAAAAATGAAGAAGACACAAACAGAGGGAATGCAGGAAATAGAAAATCTAAGTAAACGATCAAGAACTTCAGATGCAAGTATAACCAACAGAATACAAGAGATGGAAGAGAGGATCTCTGGCGTTGAAGATACGGTAGAAGAAATAGATTCATCAGTCAAAGAAAACACTAAAGCCAACAAAGTCATGACCCAAAATGTCCAAGAAATCTGGGACACCATGAAAAGACCAAACCTGCGAATAATAGGGATAGAAGAAGGAGAAGAATACCAACTTAAAGGCGCAGAAAATATATTCAACAAGATCATAGAAGAAAACTTTCCCAACTTAAAGAAGGAAATGCCAATGAAGATACAAGAAGCCTATAGAACACCAAACAGACTAGACCCCCAAAAAAAGTCCCCTCGCCACATAATAATTAAACAACTAAACATACAGAATAAAGAAAGAATATTAAGAGCAGCAAAGGAAAAAGGCCAAGTGACCTATAAAGGCAAACCCATCAGAATAACACCCGATTTCTCAATGGAAACTTTGAAAGCCAGAAGAACATGGACAGATGTAATGCAGACACTAAGAGACCATGGATGCCAGCCTAGACTAATATACCCAGCAAAACTTTCAATCAACATAGACGGAGTAAACAAGACATTCCAAGACAAAGCCAGATTTAAACAATACTTATCCACAAACCCAGCCCTACAGAAAGCACTAGAAGGAAAATTCCAGCCCAAAGAAGTCAGATACACCCTCGAAAACACAGGCAATAGATAACTCCATAGCAGTAAACCCCAAAGATAAGAAGTACAGACACACTACCACCAAAAAATAACAGGAATGAACAATCACTGGTCATTAATATCTCTTAATATCAATGGGCTTAATTCGCCTATAAAGAGACACAGACTTACAGAATGGATACGAAAGCAGGACCCATCTTTCTGTTGCATACAAGAAACACACCTTAAATACAAAGACAGACACTACCTAAGAATAAAAGGCTGGGAAAAGACTTTCCAATCAAACGGTCGTAAGAAACAAGCGGGTGTAGCCATCCTGATATCCAACAAAATAGACTTCAAACTAAAGTCAATCAAAAGAGATCAAGAAGGGCATTACATATTCATCACAGGAAAGATCCACCAAGAGGAAGTTTCAATTCTGAACATTTATGCCCCAAACACAAGGGCACCCACATATGTAAAAGAAGCATTACTAAAGCTTAAACCACATATAAAACCCCACACATTAATAGTGGGAGACTTCAACACCCCACTTTCACCACTGGACAGATCTCCTAAATGGAAACTTAACAAAGAAATAAAGGACTTAACTGATGCCATGACCCAAATGGACTTAATTGATATCTACAGAACATTCCATCCTAACAAAAAAGAATATACCTTCTTCTCAGCACCCCATGGAACCTTCTCCAAAATCGACCACATACTTGGCCACAAAGCAAATCTCAACAGATACAAAACAATTGGAATAGCCTCCTGTGTTCTATCAGACCACCAAGGTTTAAAGTTAGAATTCAACAACAACAAAAACCACAGAAAACCTACAATCTCATGGAAACTAAATAATGCTCAACTGAATCACCAATGGGTTAGGGAAGAAATAAAGAAAGAAATTAGAGACTTCCTAGAGATCAACGAAAATGAAGACACCACATACCCAAACCTATGGGACACTATGAAAGCAGTGCTAAGAGGGAAATTCATAGCACTAAAGGCTCACATAAAGAAGTTGGAGAAATCTCACACTAGTGACTTAACTGCACACCTGAAAGCTCTAGAACAAGAAGAAGCAAAGTCTCCCAGGAAGAATAGACGCCAGGAAATAATCAAAGTGAGAGCTGAAATCAATAAAATAGAAACAAAGAGAACAATACAAAAAATCAATGAAACAAAGAGTTGGTTCTTTGAGAAAATCAACAAGATAGACAAGCCCTTATCCAAACTAACCAAAAGACAGAGAGAGAGCATCCAGATTAACAAAATCAGAAATGAAAAGGGGGACATAACAACGGACATTGAGGAAATCCAGAGAATCATCAGGTCATACTTCAAAAACCTCTACTCCACAAAACTGGAAAATCTAAAAGAAATGGATAATTTTCTGGATAGGTACCACATACCTAAGTTAAATCAAGACCAGATAAACTATTTAAATAGTCCAATAACCCCTAAGGAAATAGAAACAGTCATTAAAAGTCTCCCAACAAAAAAAAGCCCAGGACCAGATGGTTTCAGCGCAGAATTCTACCAGATCTTCAAAGAAGAGTTAATACCATTACTCTCTAAATTGTTCCACACAGTAGAAACAGAAGGAACATTACCAAACTCCTTCTATGAGGCTACAATTACCCTGATTCCTAAACCAAACAAGGATACAACGAAGAAAGAGAACTACAGACCGATCTCCCTCATGAACATTGATGCAAAAATACTCAATAAAATACTGGCAAACAGACTCCAAGAACACATCAAAACAATTATCCACCATGATCAAGTAGGCTTCATCCCAGGGATGCAAGGGTGGTTCAACATACGAAAGTCCGTCAATGTAATACACCATATAAACAAACTGAAAGAAAAAAACCACATGATCATCTCACTAGATGCAGAAAAGGCATTTGACAAAATCCAACACCCCTTCATGATAAAGGTCCTGGAGCGATCAGGAATACAAGGAACATACCTCAACATAATAAAGGCAATTTACAGCAAGCCAACAGCCAACATCAAATTAAATGGAGAGAAACTCAAAGCAATTCCACTAAAATCGGGAACGAGGCAAGGCTGTCCACTCTCCCCATACCTATTCAATATAGTACTTGAAGTTCTGGCCAGAGCAATAAGACAGCACAAGGAGATTAAGGGAATACAAATGGGAAAGGAAGAAGTCAAGCTTTCCCTATTTGCAGATGACATGATAGTATACTTGAGTGACCCCAAAGATTCAACCAAGGAACTGATACAGCTTATAAACACCTTCAGCAACATAGCAGGATACAAGATCAACTCAAAAAAATCAGTGGCCCTCCTATATAC
>CABHPQ010050147.1:0-13703 GCA_902168405.1 Peromyscus aztecus
TCTGCATTACATCTGTCCATGTTCTTCTGGCTTTCAAAGTCTCCATTGAGAAATCGGGTGTTATTCTGATGGGTTTGCCTTTATAGGTCACTTGGCCTTTTTCCTTTGCTGCTCTTAATATTCTTTCTTTATTCTGTATGTTTAGTTGTTTAATTATTATGCGGCGAGGGGACTTTTTTGGGGGGTCTAGTCTGTTAGGTGTTCTATAGGCTTCTTGTATCTTCATTGGCATTTCCTTCTTTAAGTTGGGAAAGTTTTCTTCTATGATCTTGTTGAATATATTTTCTGCGCCTTTAAGTTGGTATTCTTCTCCTTCTTCTATCCCTATTATTCGCAGGTTTGGTCTTTTCATGGTGTCCCAGATTTCTTGGACATTTTGGGTCATTACTTTGTTGGCTTTAGTGTTTTCTTTGACTGATGAATCTATTTCTTCTACCGTATATTCAACGCCAGAGATCCTCTCTTCCATCTCTTGTATTCTGTTGGTTATACTTGCATCTGAAGTTCCTGATCGTTTACTTAGATTTTCTATTTCCTGCATTCCCTCTGTTTGTGTCTTCTTTATTTTTTCTATTTCCCTTTGCAGATCTTGGACCTGTTTCATTGCTTTTTCATTGCTTTCTTTCAGTGCTTTATTGTTTTCTTCCAGGACTTTATTGTTTTCTTCTACTTTAATTGTCCTTTCCTCTAGGTTTTTAACGTGTTCTTGCCAATTTTTTGTCTGTTCTTCTATATAGGCCTCTACCTTCTTCATGATGTTATTCATAAGGCTGTTTTCTTCTGCTTCTTCCAATTTTTGATGATCAGCTCTAGATGTTGGAGGAGGGCTAGGTTCTGGTCATGTTGTATTGCTCTTCATTTTGTTGTATGTACTTCTGCCTTGGTGTCTGCCCATCTCCTTGTGTTCGATCTTGGTCTTATCAGCACCCTTGGTGGAGAGAGAGCTGACAGATTCGGGAAGTCTCTCTCTTTTATCCAGATGGGACTCTCTTGTCCAAATGGGAAATCCGAGGCAGGTTGGGAGCTCTTGTCCAGATGGGAAGGCTGAAGCAGGATGGGAGCTATTGTCCAGATGTGAAGACCGAGGCAAGATGGCAGCTCTTGTCCAGAAAAGAAGTCTCTTGTCCAGAAGGGAAGTCCGGGGCAGGATGGGAGCTGGGGGCTGGTCTCTAAGTCTCAGGAAGTGGCGGGGGTCTCCGGGGATGATGGACTTGGGGGCAGGGCTTGGAGACTGCAGGGGATCTTGGAGCAGGGGGGCCTTCCCGGTAGGGGTGGGGTGTAGGAGGAAGCCTGCCCCTGGCCAGAGGTTGGGGCCAAGGTAGGCAGGTCTAACCAGGGGTGGCTGGTGCCCAGGGATGGGATCTAGGGTGCGCGTGGGCACTCACCTTTGTCCAGAAGGAAAGTCAGGGGCAGGATGGGAGCTGGGGGCCGGTCTCTAAGTCTCCAAGGTACAGTTTTGATGACATTTGGTTTATGTAGTTAAAGTTTCAAGTAAATTTACCTCAAATAAATGGAAATTATAATAATGGGCCCAACTATCACATGAGCCATTAAAGCAGTATTATTTTCATATAGAGATTTTAAGCATGCCTGATATTCAATGTGAAAAGTCATGTTGCTCACTGTGATATTGGTAGATGGCCTGTGAGAAGATCCATAGCAAGGAGCTGTCAAAAGCTTTTAGTAGATGATAGTAATCTTTAAGCCAGGAAAGGAGGGCTATCAATCCTACAATGCTAACATAACAAATTCAATGCATCTCAGGTCTCAATAGAAGTATAAAATGTAATCATACATTTCAGATTCAGTTTACAATTCATGATTTTCCTCCTTGGCATAAGAACAAGAATGTTTAATATACCTACTGTTCTTTCAGTGAGGGACCCAAGAGTCAGAAGATGCATGGAACTGAGTTAATCAACAATTAACAGTTTTGCTGTTAGATAAAAGAGAAAAGGAATGCACACAGAGCTATGACTGATACCATCGGTGTCCTTGGACTTCTTTCAATAGTCTGTTAGAAAGTGATAGATTATTACAAACTTCTAGGCAAGCAGAGACATGCCTCATCCAAGAACATTAAAGACACATAATGAGAAACTGGCACTAATGTAAAAAAAAAAAAAAACATCCTAAGAATATGGAGAAATCAGAAACAGAAAACATAAGTAACTGAAGCATACAAGTGTTCTCAGATATGTTAAAAAATCTATGACAAATATTGTTTTTAAGGATTAAATGTGGAGGAAGATGTAGAAGACATTATAATATTCTGAGTTCCAGAATCTTTAGGATGTCTTTAGGAATTATTTTGGTAGAAAATCCTTGTTTTCTTTTGACTTCTTTGAAGATATATTTGTAGAACTTTTGACGAATCAAAGCTCTCTAAGAAAGCTGAAGATACTGTTTAGATTAATTTGTATCTGCCTTCAGTTGATTTTTCACTATTTGGAGATCATCTCCTTTTCAGGCCATAATGTCTTAGGGACTTCATTTATTTTCTACATCTTTAGGAAACTTCAAATCTCTTTTTATTAAAAAACCACTTCTATTAAAAAAGTTAATGGGTAAGGTAGAGAGATGTCTTGGCAGGAGAGGTACTTTACACAATGAGGATGTGAGTTCAAATCCCCAGAACTTATATAAAACCAGGCATGGTAATTCAGGTGTGTAATACCAATGACCCCTCAGCATAATTGGAGACAGTGATTGGTGATTCCTCAGAAGTCAGTGAGCCAATCGGCTGGGCATATGTAGCAGCAAACAATAAAAGATTCTCTCTCAAACAAGTTGGAAAAAAAGACCACTACTTGAGGTTGTCCTCTACACTCACATAGTGACATTCATAACTACACTCACACTTTTCCTTCTTGCTGTGAGGAAATACCTGACAAAGTGAAGTTAAGTAATGAAGTGTTTATTGTGCTTCAGTTTGGGGATATGGTCCTTCATGGCAAGGAAGTAATGGTAACAGGAAAGTGTGGCTGCTGGTCACATTGAGTCTTCAGTTAGGACTCAGAGAGTGATGAATTCTCATGCTCAGTTCACTTTCTATTTTTAATTCAGTCCAGACAGAATTCCACATAATGATGCCATACATACTCAGGGTAGACTTTTAAATTCTATGAAACCAATTTAGAAAGTCTTTCACAGATATCTCCAGGGTTTGGCTCCTAGGTGATTACAGAGCCTGCTCAGTTGACATACAGTACTTCAACACTAGCACAGTTATGAAGATCAGCAGAGGCTAAAGATTTCAACCAAGTTCATATTTTGGTGTAATCATATCCAAAGTATTTATTAACAGCTCATCAAAGCCCGTATTTGTCTTAGACTTGAGTTTATTCTAGAGGTCATATAATAGGGTCATTTTTGTTTCTATAAAATAACTGTACTTATCTGTAGTCACTTGGCTCTATTAATAAGTGGAATCCAAGGTGAGACATGACTTGTAAGTAGTACTAGCATAACATTACACATTAATCCATCATGGCTCTGTCTTCTTTTGTGTTTGAAATGTGAGCCAAGTAATGTAAGTTTACTGTGAAATTCACATTAACAAAATTGATCTTCTACAGAAATAATCTCAATTGTTTTTACTATTTAGTCATTAAAAATCCTAATAAAATCATAGTAACAATGTTTTCTAGCTGGGAATGAATGCCAGAAGCTTAAGTTTGAGCAATGGGTTAAGCATGTTAAGCCTACTCCAATAAACATGATAAACTGAGTGTTTGCCATTTGTGTCATTACAAAAAGAAAAGAAATGAAATACACAAGTGTTAGCCTCATTGTTTCCAGAATCAGCTTTACAGATTTCTTGTATCTCTATGTATCTACTTGTTTTTTTAGTGTTTCTTTTTATTTGTTAAGGTAGATACTGAAATTACACATAGATGTGTTCTTCAATATATTTATAAAACATTGCCCTATTTATAGTTATTATTTTACTAATATGGTAACATTAATATTCTGAAATATTTGCAGTGTTCTAGGATATATTTGATGTAAGAGATGTTAAAGACAATATAAATAGTGTTAGGAGAAAGAAGGAAATGAGTGAGTCACAGTACCCACAGCTGCCTTGAAACTATCAACACAAATGCACTTATAATTCAGTGAACAATCAACTTAATGGTTTCAGACAAATGTACATTTATCTTCTTCAAGTTTCTGTGGATCATACTTTCTTTGGTCACTGATTAAAGGGGGTTCTATTTCAGTATTTTACAAAATTACCATCTAGGTGCTGGCCACTAGTATGGTCCTTTTTGTGACTCAACCAGGGCAAAATTTACTTTCAAGCTCCAGTGGTTTTTGGCAGGTTTGGTTACTGCAATATGTCAAAATTGAGGCCAATTTTTTTTTCACTAGCCATCTGCTGGAGAACCCTTTCACTTCCTTGCCATGTGGCCCTCTCCATAGGGAAATCTCACAGCATGCCAGATTCCTTAGTCAAATCCAGAAAGGAAGAGTCTGTCTCCTGACAAGACTGTTGACACAAACTGAAATATTATCAAAGCACTGATATCCCATCACTTGTGCTGTATTTTGCTGACTCTGTCCATGCACAAATGGAGCAGATGATACAAGAGTAGAATCAATATCAGGAGGAAGGGGTCATGAAGAACCATCTAAAAATAGTTTGTCCACCACAGATAAAATTTTTCATGTTGCTAACATTCACAGGAATGTTATCTATTACATATTTTATCTATTAAAATGCATTTGCATGTTTACTGTTTCTCTGGCATCAATGTTTCTCTAATGAAAAATGTATATTTTTAGTGTTTGCACATTAAATTATATGAATTGAAAGTAATTTAGTTATTCTATAGTTGACTGATTTAATGGTTTCCAATTCTTGAAAGATTTTTTTTTATTTATATGTCTGTATGTATCTATGTATACTGGTTGCTGGTGCCCGCAGAGGCCAAAAGAGTGAGTCATATTCCCTGGAGCTGGAGTTACAGACAGTTACAAGTAATGCCATGTGGGTTCTGAGGAATTAATTTAGGTTCTGTAAAAGAGAAGAAGTAAGCATTCTTAACAACTGAACTACCTCCCCAGCTCCTGGTTTACTATTTTTATTGTTGGATTTGAACTGGTACATACTTTGTGTGGTAATTTATAATTGGTGTTTCTACCAAAGATGAACTATTTCACGATCTGTTACTTAATATATATATATATATATATATATATATATATATATATATATATATGATTATAGATAAACTTACTTAGTTATTAGTTAGGTTGGACTCATATTTTGTGATTCTGACTAGATTCTGTTATGTTATAGGATAGTTAGATGTCTTTTCCTTCTACTTATTTTTTCTTCCTTTTTTTATATTTTTTTAAGGATGAAATCAGTATATAGGTCAGGCTGGCCTTGTAGCTCACATGCCTCCTTGCCATGACTTCCAACTGCTAGATTGAAACCCCTGCACAACCATTCCTGCTTCAATCTTTTTTATAGTTTTCCTTTTATGTTGATATTGCATGTATTTCTGGCTGATTATTAAACACTCTTTATATATTAAGAGTTTCAGTCTGCCTTTTTCTTGGATCTTAAGGGTTTATTTTCAGTTTTCCCATTTTTTTTTACATAGAGGTGAAAGTTGATGAAATAAAATCTTTGACACTTTTTACTTGTAATTTTGGATAAATTGTTATTCCTTTCTTTTCATGAGGTAATTATCTTTTGTATGAGGATTTTCTGTTACTTTTTGTCTTGTACTTTTTCATTTTCATTATTACAATTAATTGATAAATATTTTGTATATATTTGATTATAATTTTGTATATATTTTTCAATGAGGTTTAAATTTTATGCCTCTTCATCATGAGTTAATACATGTTCAAACTGTTTTTCTAGATTTCTTTTATCAAATAGTGTTTTGATATAAACTATGGCTTATATAAAGAATGGTTATTTTATTACTCTGCTATTTATTTTTAAGGCAATATCAGATCAGTATTACACACTATAATTTTATAATATCCTTTGAAATGTGTTTAGTTTGTCTCCAAGTTAAAGAAGAGATAGCATGGATATTAATATTTTATTCAATTCTGAGTATTTTAGTTTGATGTAAATACTCATTAAACAAGAGGAGAAGAGATAAACATACCCATAAATATCAAATAGGAGGAAGGCAGAAAAGAAATCATACAGTAATCTGTAGCATAGAGCTTTAAGTTTACTTTTATAACATATACATAAATATATAAAACTACATTTAAATGTAAAGGATAGTATGTTGATATATTTTAATTGAATGTGATGTTTTTGTTTGTTTGTTTGTTTTGAAAATCCAGAAACTACAAAAAAAGAGAAAATATTAAAATCTATTACTGGATTTGCCCACTCAGCTTTCTTGTGTTTTCTATTTAAGTAACAATATTTGACCTAAATGCAAATGCCACAGATAATCCAATTTTTATTTTAAGCTATCACAATCAAAATAGTATGTAAAACATTTTGTACATTCATCAGAGTTGTCAGGAATTTCATGGCAATAAATAAGCATACTAGAAAGAAGTGAGGTACTTTTTGATTAAGCGATTTCTGTTACACCAACCCTCTTTTCAGTCATATATTCACCAGCTGGAAGAGTAGTTTTCAATGGTTTATTGTTATTGGAATGTCATATTTCTTCTTAGGATAATAAATATATGTACTTGATACACACAGAGAACTTTCTATACTTCTCAAATTCCCAGGTTTTGAAAAGATACATTATTGTTACTTTTGCACAAGAGCAGTGTATGCATAATCACCCTCTTTTAACAGCAGAAAGTTTTGTAAAGAGAAAACTTTTAAAGAGAGATTTATGCATTATTTTTACATGAGTACTGTAGATTGCTCAATCCTAGGAACCTGAAACAGCAAAAGGTCATGTCTCAGAAAACACTGGGCTGGGGAATCATTAAGCTGTCAGGAGATGTGATATTTTTGTGACTTGGAAGCCACATTGGAATGTGTTTTTTTTTTTCACAGAAACACTGGACATTATATTTTCTAGCATAAAAATCTGCATTGGGAGAAGATTCTGAAAAATCAGAGGTACTAAGACTTATTGAATAAATGATATGCCATGCATTATGCTAATCACTAATGTTGTCTAATTTTATCATCATGATATCAGACAGCATGATTAAAATTGGAATGTCCACTCAATTTCTTTTCCATACCATAAAAGTTGTAGAAGTAAAATAGTAGTCACTAATAATTAAGGTGATAGTCATGACATGGAACATTCTGAAAAAAAACCCAACACATATACATCCCTTATTATAATCTAATTATAAACAAAGAAATTGTGATTTAAAGAGATTAACTAATATCACAAAGATCCAGTGCTAGAATATGACAGATCTAGGACTTCAAAATTCTTTATGGAGGAACTAGCTCATTAAGAAGCAGTGATTTAGAAGATGTATGATAGAAGATGGCAGGTTCATAACATTTCCACTCTTCTTTGTTCAGTAAAACCCTACACAAAATAGTACAAAGAATAAAAGACAGTAATGAAAATTTTATCTCTAGTTAAATTTAGAACTAGGTCATGATTCCAAACCATGAAATATGTAGAATTACTAAATAAAAATGGCAATGCTATGAAAGGGATGGGAGCTAATAATAATTTCATTGATTTTTTTAAATTTAAAATGAAGTATTATATCATGTTTCCTCAGAAATCTAAAAAAAAAAAAATAGAACAACCATATGATCCAGGTATACCACTCTTTTTTATTGACCCTAAAAATCTAAGTCAGCATATCACAGAGGTATGTAGACAAATTTCCAAATAGTCTTATTAAATAAAAGACATGGAAGCAAATACAGGGGAGAAAACCTTAGATCAGGGAAATAGGAAAAGCCACCAGCCAAACTTCCCTCACCAACTCTGCAGCTTCCAAATGTGTGACTTCCTGTCTACCCAGGCTTTATATGCCTTGCTTTTCTTCCCTCTCATTGGCTCTCTTAGCCCAGCCACCTCACTTCCACTTCCTACACTGCTCTGTCACTTTTTGTCTGTCTGTACAGACCTCCAGGTCTCTATGGTTGGTACTGGGATTAAAGGTGTGTGTTACCACACTTGGCTCTGTTCCCTAGTGTGGCCTTGAACATGCAGAGACCTGCCCACTAAGGGATTAAGGGCAAGTGCTGCCTGAATTTTGTGTTTACTATAGTGGCTGGCTTTCCTCTGATCTCTAGGCAACCTTTATTTTATTAACGCACAAATAAATTATCACCACATTTCAGCACAAATAAAATATCACCACATTTCCCCTTTTTGTCTAAAAAAAATTAAAAATGTTATAACTAATATAAGAAACTATATACAATATGTACAATAACTACATACAATATATACAAGCAATAAATACATCAACAATGTCTAGTCCATTTGCATTTGACAAATTCAGATAAAATATTCCATTATCTATTCTATTTTTTGTAAGTCTAAAATGTACCGAATTCACTTTCTATCCTAACTTATATTACCAACAGAAAACTATCTTATGATGTCTTTCAAACTTATACACTTAACACCTCTTAGTGAGTTTCTTTTCTGAATTTCTTAGCAAGGAAAATTGTAACTACAACTATCTAATCTTCAACTCCCTTAGAGACCTGAGAAGGAAATAATATCACCTAGTAAAACAGGAATTGCAAACAAGTGACTTCCAAGAAAATGTGAGTTGACAGAAACAGCCAAATGCCTACAGGTGGGGCAATATCTTCTGCCTATAGGCTTAGCATATCTGCCAGACTGATTTGTGAAGTAGAATGTATGCAAAGTCTATAGCTTGATCTCACATTCGGTGCAAGTATTCCATGTACCAGTAAACTTGAATTCCACAAGTGTCCTGTCATGATTGAGGATTTTAAAATCTGGAAATTGCTGGTGTTTTTGGAATTCAGCTGCCCATTCTTCTTGGCTTGTGGGTAGCTTCATCTCCTTTATTAAATGCCTGTCTACCATTGAGAATTTAGACTCCTTCAGCCTTGTTACTCCTTCAAAAATAACTGTTTCAACTACTGTTCCACTGCACACCAGAAGCCATTGGTCCTCTGCCTGTTTAGCTTCCTTTGAAGAAAGGGGCACTGTACATTTTCTAGATTGCAAAGCCACTTCAGAGATGGTGCCATATTGTCCTGGCCTCAGAGGACACCTGCTGCCAAAGCTGCAACCACACTTGTCTTGGCAAGGATCAGTAGTCCTTTGTTTTGTATCCTGTTTGTCCATTTTGCATAGCATATTGTCAGCAGTAGATGTGACGACACTTTGGTGCCCAGTTGCCCAACACTTTTGCCACAGTGAAAGTTAGCTCCATATGCTTTTTATTCAGTGCTCATATTTTCTCTGAAGTAGACTGGTGCTGCCAGGAGCCAACATGTCTCATAGTCATAAAACAAAGAAAAATGTATCTTATTAAAACATTTTAAATGCCATATTCTATAGATCTCTGAAGGGTTTGAAGATGACCTGTCTTTCTAAAATATATCTCTGCTTGACCTTGAAAACACCTAATATGACTATAAGTTTGATTGTAATGTCTAACTATTAACTTTCATTTGTTTATATCCTAATAGTAGGTAATAATAATATTCAAGGATAAGCAAATTGTATTACATTGTTAAATGAACTATATAGGTACAATATCCTGAATAAGATTAGAAATATACATACAGCTTTTTCTAACAGTATCAATCCCAATATATGTAATTTGTATACAGTATATAAAAATCCAATCCAATGTAAAGTATTTAAAACTAGTAGTTGTGTTTTAAAAGTAGATTCAATAATCTACCTTTTTATCTGCATCATATCTATATCCTCCCTTTTTCCTTTTCAGAGCAGATTCAATAATCTAACCTTTATTCTATCATTTCTATATATCTTTTTTTTTTGAGTAGATTCAGTAATCTACCTCTTTTTTTTCAAACAAGAACCTTAAATCTAATTTCCTTTGTTTAGCCCTTTTCCTGACTATTAACAATAACAACTTGTAACCAACCATCCTAAATAATGACAATTATCCATAACCCACTGAATGACCAAAAACCACTTGCCCCACCTCTTGGGAATTTGGGCATCGTGTTCTTAAAATTACTTCCTACTGTTTGTGGTCAAAGGCATCTTTAGGGGATCCTGTAAAGAAAAATTTTGGGTTAATTGTCAAGTTCTGGAGTGATAGCTATATCATTTGTTGTCCAGACTCTGCATAATACAAAAGTGCAGGGCTTATCTCAAGTCTTTGCTTGAATAATCTGTGTGGCTGGATCATCTCAGCTAGCCATCTTGAATTGTTCTGAGCAGTTTGTGGTCCAAAGCTGATCTTTTGGTGATGTTTGTCAGCTTAGTGGAATTATTATTGTCTATGTGGAATTATTGTTTGGAGGCCCAATCATCTTTCTGGAAACTTCAAATTCGCTGTTAGGCCTGGTCATGATTCCCTGCAGAAAACTAGTAGGGACTCCAAAACAAAAACATGTATAGGCAGTAAAATGAAGCCTTTTTTTTCTAGAATTAGTTAGTACTCTATATGACCATTAATATAACAAAAGTTTAAAATATATATATAAATCTAATAAATTTTGATATAAAATTCATACCTTAAGAAGTTTAAAGAATCAAAATAGAACCAAAGAATTGAGATTAGTGGCAATAGAATAGTCTCTTAATTTTTTTTCATTTTCTTCTGTCCCATATCAGAAGATGGCTCTTTCTTTTGACATGGTACAGAGATTTTGCATTTTCCTTTTAACAACATGCTTGGGGTTAGAGAAGGAGAGAGGCACTCTCCAACTTCCAAGCCAGGTTTAATTTTTAATTGAACTGGGACTACAAAACAACCATTTGTGTTAAGTGTCTGTAGTGAAGAACAGAAACAAACATTTAGGAAGACTTATGAAATTTTATATGTGATAAACTAATTGGCCAATTTACTCTTTTTCTTGGAACATTTTTTTCTAGATGATTTGTCCTTTTTCTTCAGATGTCAAATTTGTCCAGTGTTCTTCAGATTCTTAGCCTACATTCTCCTGAAACACAAAAACAAAAACCCTTCCTGAAGCCTAACTTTGGGGAGGTTCCCTTTTGGTAAGTTATATCTGATTAAATGAAAAGCATTTGTTAGTGATATAAATTAGTTTAAATTGAATGTTCATGCTGGTTGATGAACTATCACCTCTTCTAATTAAGAGGTCTCTCTTGTTCATATCGAACCTTTATCAATATTGATGGTATCCACAGCTTATCTTTTCCTGTAGGAACAAAAGCAAAACCTTATCCCCAAATATAACACATATCCTGGTTTCCATTCCAAGGTCAGCACATCTTTAAAGTATATAGGCTGTTTAATTCTGTAGTTTTTTTCTATTATCCAATGTCTCTCTGCAGCTGTTGTTCCTTTCTCATTAGCACTGAGAAAATTCAAAGTTAATAAAGTATTATATAATCTATTTCTGGGTTTTTTTTTGTTACAATTCTATTACAAGTTGACCATGAGTTTAACATCTGCTTTACAAATGAAGAATGCATACCATATGAGACTATAGCTTCTTTAAATCTCCTTAAATCTAACATATTCACTGGGGTCCAATTAGCCTGAACATGAGCATCTGGCAGTTCCTGTAAGGTTACCAGGTAGATTAAAGTCTGTTGTCTGGTAACCTGAAGCTGTTTCTCTGTAACCATATAATTCAATCCTGAGCTAAGTTCACCTTTAAATTGTTCTGTCTGAACCTGAATTTCTCTATAAGTCATTTTAACAGGTTTTTCTAAAGTCAATCCTGAGTTAGTTTCACCTTTAAATTCTCCTGTCTGGGTCTGAATTTCTCTATGTTTCATTTGAACAGTTTTTTCTAAAGCTTTTGTCTTGGCTCTTAAATTGACCAACATTTTTAATGCTAAAATCAAAATGATAAAACAAATAATATTCAGAATTGATGTTATGTGCATCCCATCAACATTAATTATCCTCTCATTTAATTGTTCAATTTTCAGACTGCTTAATGTGTTATCAAACAGAGACTGAGTTCCTTCCATGGTAAAAGTGTTTCCCATTTTTTTTAATGTGGGAAAAATTTTGTTTTAACTAATTTCACCTTTTAAGATATCTTAATTGACTTACCAAGTCTGTTGACTGCATATAACAGTAGAAGTCTGAGGGAATTTCAGTGCAGCTACCTAGTGTAGTGTCAGTTCAAGACTGGAAATCCAGAGAGAGAGAGAGAGAGAGAGAGAGAGAGAGAGAGAGAGAGCGAGCCCACCACCCACCAGGAGAGAGAAAGCCAAAGAGATTCTGGCCACATGCTCTGGCCTGAGCCGTACAACTGGGTATGAGCCAGGACTCTATAAGCCCACAAGCTGTCTGGCTATGTGTAGCTCTGGTCGCTTGCAACTCTGGCCATGTGCAGAATGCAGCTCTAGCAGAGCTGGGGCCTGCAAGGCCACAGCAAGTGGCTTTTTATGAATTTCTACCCTACAGTTAGAAACCTTGGACTCACAAATATAGGATAAATAAAATATTTTCTTTGAATTTGCAAAATGTAAGTGGACTGGATATTGTAACTGTGATTCTTGTTTGATAACTGTTCTATTATATGTAATTTTACTATGTTAAAGTTAAAACCTTCCTTTTTGAAAAAAAAAAAAGAAGGGAGGAAGTGCTGTGGATGTCTTTCTGTATGCTGTGAATATGTGTTGCTCTGATTGGTTGATAAGTAAAGCCCTTTGGCCTATGGCAAGTCAGCTTAGAGGAAGGCAGGAAATCCAACAGACAGGGAGAGAAAGGAGAGGCAAGGAGATGCTGCCAGCTGCTGCCAGAAGAAGCAAGATGTAAAAATGGCAGTAAGCTACAAGCCATGTGGCAAAGTAGAGATTTATAGAACTGGGTTAATTTAAGATAAAAGAGACAGCTAGCAAGAAGCCTGCCATCGCCACAGTTTAAAAATAATATAAGCCTCTGTGTGTTTACTTGGGGGATGTGAGAGGGAGATTGGTCCTGATTGCAAGCAGGCTGGGACACAGGAAATCTCCTGACTACAGAGTTTTCTACACATCCATGTTTATTTCAACACTATTTACAAATCAAAATAATGAATCAGTCTATCAATGGATGAAGAAAGTGTGGTATATATACAGAATAATGTTTAATTCAGCTATAAAGAACAGAGTCACTTGCAAGAAATTGGATGGAGCTGGAAACCATTAAACCAAAGCCCAGAAAGATAAACAACACTGTTTTCTCCCAATATGATCTCACTGTGTATGAATAACATGGAAGAGGAAGAAAAGCACCAGAAAGAAAAGAAATAGAAAATAGAAAGCAATGGAGAGAGGGGTATAAGAAAAGTAGAATTTCACAGTAGGCTGGATAGAAAGCCATAGAAAACTAGGGAAATAGAAAGTGAAAGTGAAAGGGCCCCTTACCCTTGAATTTGATTGAAATGTCCTGAAGGCTAGGAGTTAAGTATTTGACAATAGCACTGGGCAAGTTCATACCTATGATTCCAGCATGGATGGATGAGGCAGATATAGAAAGATCACAGAAAGTTTGAATCCAGACTGCTCTACACAATCAATGAGTTCTATAAATACTGGTCAGGGCTACATGAAACTCTGAAAAAGAAAGGA
Source organism: Peromyscus aztecus (assembly GCA_902168405.1). NCBI lineage: Eukaryota > Metazoa > Chordata > Mammalia > Rodentia > Cricetidae > Peromyscus > Peromyscus aztecus. The sequence goes on from CABHPQ010050147.1 coordinate 13,659, forward strand.
GAGAGAGAGAGAGAGAGAGAGAGAGAGAGAGAGAGAGAGAGAGAG
>CABHPQ010050148.1:7305-22111 GCA_902168405.1 Peromyscus aztecus
CTGGCTGTACATTTTATTACAGTTACACAGTAATAGGAACCCAATCTCTTTTGAAAGGGTTTGCAGAAAGGATGAGTGCAACGTTAGCACAGGAGAGAATTTCTGACCTTTCCCCAGTGAAGTACAGACAGTTGAGGTTTTAGACAATCTGATTTTTTTCCCTAACTTGCCTTTATTCCAGCATGTCCTGTGTCTTCTGGAGAGATCTCTAGTATCCACTACTACTTCAGAGCAATAGGACATATTTAATATAATATTTGAGTCAATTCCGCTAAGTTGCTACATCAATATTGAATTTCAGGGGTCTTCAGTGTTTTAGGAGCTGATTTTCTTCACTCCACAGAATATGGATAACTCTTTTGATCAGACAAACCACCAAAGAAAATGTGCAAGGGAGATCTTCCAAGACCTCAGAAGACCTCTGCCTTTGACTGAAGGATGAGACACACATGACAAAATCAAATAGTTCTACTTGCACCACATTGCCCAATACAACAAACCACTCTTCTATCAACCACTTGACCGGATTTTCTGATTACAGTATCCTTGTTTCCATCTTTGTGACATTTTAACCAACCAAACAGTAGAACATTTATGATATTGGAAATTAAAAAGTTGTCCTCTTTAGGGTTGGGGAGCGGCTCAGTGGGTAAGAATACTTACAGCACAAGTATAAAGACCTGAGTTCAGATCACTAGCACTCACATAAAACACCGTGTGCTACACACCAGTAACCCCAACGCAGAGAGGAAAGGCAGGGAAAGAAGATCACGGGAGCTTGTGGGCTGCCAGCCTAGTCACAAGACAGCAAGCTCCAGCTTCAGTGAGAGAGCCTATCTCAAGTGGATAAGGAAGAAAGTGTTGGAGGGGAATATCCAACAACCACCTCTGGTCTCCAGACACATACATTGAAACAAACAAAAAAAAAAACTGCGCGCGCGCACACACACACACACACACACACACACACACACACACACACACACTTTTCATCTTTAGTAGAACCATGTAGTAATGCTAAAGGTAAAATGATGTGACAGTTACAAGCAGATTCTAGAACTAGATTTAAATCCTTTGTGATATTTAGCAGCTTTGTGTTGTAGTTTGAATGTAAAATTACATCCATAGGTTCATTTGCTTCAAAACTTGTTTCCCAGCAGGTGGCAGTATTTGGGAATGTTATGGAAGCTTCTAGAGGTAGAGCCTCACTAAAAGAATAAGTGAGTCATTTCAGAAGATCCTTGTGATTTTATAGCTTGGCTCATCTTATCTTCTCTCTGCCTCCTGGCTAGACACACAATCTGACAAGAACTACCTCACGTTGCTACCACCAAGCCTTCCCCACCATGAGAAATTGTGTTCCTTCTTAAACTGTAAGCCCAAATAAGTCTTTCCTCCCTTAAGCAGCTTCTCACTAGGTATTTGGACACAACAACAAAAGTAGGTAAGTAAACGTGTTCCATGAACTGGGGGCGAGTGGGCAGTAGCTGTGAGAATCCAGACTTTTGGTTGACACTTTGAGCTCCATAAGCCTTAGGATGTCGCAAACAGATATTAATTGCTCACTCTAGTAGCACTTTGGAAGATCAGAATGAAAAAGAAAAAAACACCAACAATTGTGACCCAGCTCACAAGGGTTCAGAAGGGAATGAGAATCTTATTGGAGAGTGGGCTAGAGGCCATTCATGTTGCCTCATGGCAGAGAATCTGGATGCATTTTGTCCATGACCTGAGAACTTGAATTAGGCTGATTTCAAAAGTAATGGACTAATTTATTTGCTGGAAGAAATTTCAAAACAGTGTCGTGCTTATTACTTTCTGCTTACAATGAGGGAGTACAAGTGGAACCAAAAATATTAATAAATGTGTCATTTGATAAGGAAAATCATGGATTTAAGGTTGTAGACAAAGCAGTTAAAAAGGCAATAAAAATTGTTAGAAATTAACATCATCAAGGAGAAACTTAGTGCAAATTAATTTAAAGGATAGAGCCTAAGAACGAGAATACCACTGAAAGGGTTCAGCAACTGCTCAAAACCAATGACCTAACAAAGTGTTTCCCCAGGATCTGCAAGGAATGCACACAAAAGTTACTACAACTATGATCCAATGACATAATCAAGTGGTTAAATTTAGCAAGGTGACATGAGTACAGAAAATGAAATTTAAATAACAATTCTACAAATAAACAGTAGAACAGTACATGGGAATAAACACTTAATGAAAGGAATGTAAGTTTTTAGGCTAGGGATGTAGTTTAGTTGGTAGAGTATTTGCCAGGCATGAATGAAGCACTGGGTCAACGCCCATCACTCCATAAAACCAAGTTTGGTGGAATACAGCCTTAATACATGCATTTGGGGAGATAAAAGCAATAGACCCGAAAGCTCAATATCATCTGTAGCTATGTAGTGAATGTGAGGTCAACCTATGCTACATGTGATCCTGTCTGTTTGGGGTGTAGTGGTTGGGGGTGGGGGCTGAATACAGCAAAAACTTACTTCAAAATATTTTTACAAACTCTTGCTAGAATCATAAAATTCACTCTCGAAGCTAAAATTCTGATAATCAAGTGCCACACCAAAAAAGCCATGGCATGGAAGTTCTAGCAGGGATCACTGAATTAATCTAAACACAGAATACTAAATAACTGATACCTCAAGTATAAAATAATGGCTACCATACTGGCCTCCAATCTTAATTTTTATTTGAATATTTCAGATTTTGATCTAGCAAAAGATTTATTTATTTATTTTAACTTTAGGTGTTGAGTATTTTGCCTGCGAGCATGTATGTGCACTGTGTATGCATGCTTGGTATCTCAGAGGCCAGAAGATGGTGTCAGATCCTCTACAACCAGAGTTAGAGATGGTGGTGAGCCAACATGTGTGTACTGGGAACCAAATGCAGGTCCTCTGAAAGAGCATCAAGGGGTATTAAATTAATTCTGAGCCATGTTTCTCTAAATTTTTCAGATTTCAATCAACTAGAAGCTTAAAATTCTTTCATATTACCTTTTATTTCCTGCTAGCATGTGGTTTGCTTATTATCTTTTTGTAAGAAATATTTAATTGAACAGAATTACATCACTTTGTACTCTCCCTTTCCTCCCTCCACTCCCTCTCTTTAAAAACCATGTTATCGTCATCCATTTATTTAGTTAATACTTAATTATATTTATAAAACACTCTTTGTACTATGTGTTGTCTTTGCTACTTGAAGTGAACGAAAAGTAAAATAATGATTTACAGCTTCACATATTTGTGATCATTTTGTAGAAAGAGACAGATGATTATATTAGTATTTATACAATTTCAATAAATAGCACAAATATCTCTAGTAATTGTTATAATATTTAGTCAAACTACCATGAGGATTACACAAGGGAGAGCAAAATAGGAGAGAATATGTAAATTTGGGGTTTAGAGATGCAATAGGAGTTTTCCCCGTAAATAAAAGTACATAAATTTGCAGAGAGCTAAAGAAGAACATTGCATACTGATACTTGGGAAATTTTTGTTCTAACACATGGCAAGAATGTAGAATGTAAAATTAGTAGTGACAGATGGTGCTGGTGGAACCAAAGAGTAAAGATTGAAAAGGGGCTGTTTAGTCAGGTTAAATGAAGGATCTGGTGCAAATGGTTTTAGATGAATGCTACACAATTAATAGGCTGGCGATCAAGTGGATGAAGAAAAGACAAAATCATCCCTGCTAAGTGCAGCACTGTTCCCGTAGGGAAATATAATCTACTTTCTAAAGACATTTTGCATAAAATTATTTCAAGGAAAATACTACAAGGAGAAATAAGAGGACTGACGAATAAATAATAGCAAGTCTGATGTTGGCAGAGACTTGAAAAGCAATTGTGCATGTCTCTTTGCTCTTCCAGACCTCCGGTCTCTAATCTAAGGCGTACCTGGGCCAGGCTGTGCGAAGAATGCAAAAGAAGTACAGCAGAAAACCTAATTGTCTCAGCTGATCTCAACATCAGACCAGGCATTCCCTAGGCCAAGCCCATGGAAATGTCGGTGGCACTACCACAAGGCACAGATACACAGAAGCAAGAAAAATTTGGGCCTATAATATAATCAATTGATTTGGACCAAAATATCCCAAAAAAATGAAAAAGAACAACTTGAATTTCAATGTTACACAATGTGACACAGGGAATCTATTAACTTTAAAGAACAATGAATCTACTCACAACTCTAACTCTTCAAAGGGGGTTAATAGCATCCATTTATTTGGCTAAGAAAATGTTTTTTCTATTTCTAGTACCCTATTAAGTCATAGGACACAGGACTTTTACTTTCTTCTCATTTTACATTGGCTCCTCTCCTTCATTACCATGCCATTTGAGTTTTTGCTGATAGCCTACTAATACATTTTACTCTAGTAACAATAAAATTCCTTGGGTTTTGTTTGTTTGTTTCTTGTTTTCTGATAGGTCTTATTATGTAGCCCTGGCAGGCCTGGAACTTGCTATGTCATCACACATTGCATTGGTGCAATTTTATTAACACTATCCCACTTTATTCTTACAAGAGCCACATTCAGTAGGTAGAACTTCCAGTTTCGTTTTATAATTGAATAGATGTATCACAGTAAGATCAAATAAAAGACCAGGTAGCTTATACAACACAAGCACGGGAAGAGAGCTTGACCTTGAATTCCGGCCTTACCATTAAATAAACTGCATCTGTCTGGCAGTGACTCATGCTTTGTTTATAGATTCACTCTATAAACATGAGATAAACATATCCAGTGCTGTGTAATCCTATTGGACATTTCTTTTTTTCTCAATTTGTTTCGTTATGGTGTGTATCTAATACTTCTGGATCTTCTTTAATAAAACAAGCAAATTAGCACATCTCTAATACCAAAACCTTTAAGAGCCAGGTTTGGAATGAAAACAAGCTTTGTGTCTTTGTAGATACTTATATATCCAAAATGTATTACAAACCATTCCCAAATATAACTGTGTGTAGAAAATGAAAACACAATGAACAACTTAGAAAGATTTGACTTTACACATTAAAAAAGACTTTATAAATTAAAGAGAAAAAATCAATCTCATCACAAGGTGAAACTCCATGTGTGTATTTTCCTTTGCTGTGAATATATGAACAGAGAAGACTTTTAGTGATGTGTGTTAACAGATGTGTTTCCTTGTTATAAGGGTCTACCATATTTAATGTGGCTAGGTCTTACGGCCTCTGTGTTATTTTCCCCCATATAAAAAGTCAGATGCCTCCATTTTTATTAACTGGCAGCAACCTTATTCTGAAGGTCTCAGTGTCCTTCAATCAAAACATTATGTGAACTGTTTTCCTGAGTCATCTGTGATTAGAAATTAATTTGAATTCCCTGTGACCTCTATCAAGAGGACAATTCTCTCATTGATGCTACTGTTTTCAAATGAAATGCCCTGAACTAAAATGTACAACAATATTTTAGTTCATAATCCTAGGCTTTAGTGCTATGTAGACCTTAAATCTTAGGAATTACCATCATACCTACACTAAGGAAAATGCAGTGTGGGAACTAACAAAAGTGGGAAAAGGATAAGAAAATGAAAGAAAGGTATCATAGTTTTGCTCCCCACCTCCCTCTCTTAATTCAGTGAGCATTCCTAGTGCCTCAACTACTCTGTGTGGATGGGTGTTCATCATAAGGTTGCTGTCACAGTTTGCAGTGAGTTTAGATAGATTAGGTATTAAGCCACATAAAGTTCTTCGAAAAACAGGGCATGATCTTTGTGCTCTTGGGAGAACAGAGGCAGAACCTTATAATCGCTTGCTAATTACGCCGAATAAAGTAATTTGTTTTATCTGTCTGCCATTTGGTTCCTTGCAAAGTGAGGGGAAAAACTATTATGGGATTTTGCTCAAACTAATTACTACTATTTTATCATGAAGACTGTTCAAGCGTAACCCTCTTTCCTTGGCTTGCTTTCTCCTTGAATTTAAAGTCTATGGAAAGCCAAGAAGTAGTTTAAACATCCTAGACTGTAATAGATAATCCTGCTTTTTGGCCTCTACTATAATAATGTGCAATAATACCTTGGTAATCTAAGTCAACAGCTGCTAATAAGCAGTATATGTGTCTTTTCTTATTATAAGGTTATGGGATGCTTAGTAGATTGATATTAAAGGAAATCATGTTAGTAATTTGTAACAGAATTCATAAATGTCATAGTTACATAGTATGACTTAAAATAGATGAAGTGCTCTGATACCTAATTTCATAGAATTCTCAGATGTAGTAAGGTGTTGGTTATGGTAGATTATACCAGATTATCTTTCATAAAGTATTCACTCCCTACCTCACACATGTCATATAAAGTATATTTCTTCATCCCATTAATATGAATATATGGCTTGCTTTGTATAGTAGGATGTTAGCAAAGACTTGAAGAGGGCTTATATAATTATGCTTTTGCCACCACCAAAAAAGAACATGTCCCAGAATGTTGGTATCAGAGTAAGGAGCCTGTGTCATTGACCCAGACCCAACTTGAGCCAGGAGGCAATTTCAGTAAAGTCCATGTAACCCTGAAGATACATTAACATATACATTAGAATTATTCATGTTCTCGCCCTTTACAATAGCCACAAATGATATAAAATACCTTGGGGTAACACTAACCAAGCAAGTGAAGGACCTATATGACAAGAACTTTAAGTCCCTGAAAAAAGAAATTGAAGATGTCAGAATATGGAAAGATCTCCCATGCTCATGGATAGGCAGGATTAACATAGTAAAAATAGCAATCTTACCAAAAGCAATCTACAGAGTCAATGCAATCCCCATCAACATACCAACACAATTCTTCACAGACCTGGAAAGAACAATATTTAACTTCATATGGAAAAACAAAAAAACCCAGGATAGCCAAAAGAATCCTGTACAATAAAACAACCTCTGGAGGCATCATGATCCCTGACCTCAAGCTCTACTATAGAGCTACAGTAATAAAAACAGCTTGGTACTGGCATAAAATCCGACATGTGGACAAATGGAATCGAATTGAAGACCCTGACATTAATCCGCACACCTATGAACATATAATTTTTAACAAAGAAGCCAAAACTGTACAATGGAAAAAGAAAGCATCTTCAACAAATGGTGCTGGCATAACTGGATATCAACATGTAGAAGGCTGCAAATAGATCCATATCTGTCACCATGCACAAAACTTAAGTCCAAGTGGATCAAAGACTTCAACATGAATCCAGCTACTCTGAACCTGATAGAAGAGAAAGTAGGAAGTAGTCTTGAATGCATTGGCATAGGAGATCACTTCCTAAATATAACACCAGTAGCACAGACACTGAAAGAAACAATCAATCAATGGGACCTCTTGAAACTGAGAAGCGTTTGTAGAGCAAAGGATACAGTCAACAAGGCAAAGCAACAGCCTACAGAATGGGAAAAGGTCTTCACCAACCCAACATCTGACAGAGGACTGATATCCAGAATATATAAAGAACTCAAGAAATTAGACATCAAAATGCCCAACAGTCCAATTAAGAAATGGGCTATAGAGCTAAACAGAGAATTCTCAATAGAGGAAGCTCAAATGGCTGAAAGTCATTTAAGGAATTGCTCAACATCCCTAATCATCAGGGAAATGCAAATCAAAATGACTCTCAGATACCACATTACACCTGTCAGAATGGCTAAGATCAAAAACACTGAAGAAAGCTTATGCTGGAGAGGATGTGGAGCAAGGGGAACTCTCCTCCACTGCTGGTGGGAATGCAAGCTTTTACAACCACTTTGGAAATCAATATGGCGCTTTCTTAGAAAATTGGGAATCAATCTCCCCCAAGACCCAGCTATACCACTCTTGGGCATATACCCAAGGAATGCTCAATCATACTACAATGGCACTTGCTCAGCTATGCTCATATCAGCATTGTTTGTAATAGCCAGAACCTGGAAACAACCTAGATGCCCTTCAACTGAAGAATGGATAAATAAATGTGGTACATATACACAATGGAATACTACTCAGCAGAGAAAAACACTGACATCATGAGGTTTGCAGGCAAATGGATGGATCTAGAAAAAATCATCCAGAGTGAGGTAACCCAGACTCAGAAAGACAATGGTATGTAATCACTCATAGGAGGATACTAGATGTAAAGCAGGAATGACTGGACTGCTACTCAAAACTCCGGGGAGGCTACCTAGAGAGCAGGACCCCGGGAAAGACACAGGGATCGCCCAATGACAGAGAAATGGATGAGATCTACATGGACAACCTGGACGTGAGTGGGGGTAATGAAGGGCAAGGGTCGAGGGAAAGAGAGCTTGGGGGAGGGGGAGATCCCAGCTGGATCAAGAACAGAAGGGGAGAACAAGGAATAAGAGACCATGGTAAATGGAGACCACATAAGAATAGGAAGAAGCAGGGTGCTAGAGAGGTCCACAGAAATCCACAAGGATACCTCCACAATAGACTACTGGCAATGGTTGAGAGAAAGCCCAAAATGACCTACTCTGGTGATAGGATGGCCAAACACCCTTATTGTCATGCTAGAAACCTCATCCAATGACTGAGGGACCTGGATGCAGAGATCCACAGCCAGGTCCCAGGTGGAGCTCCAGGAGTCCAATTGGCGAGAAAGAGGAGGGTTTGTATGAGCGAGAATTGTTGAGACCAAGGTTGGAAAAAGCACAGGGACAAATAGCCAAACGAATGGAAACACATGAACTATGAACCAATGGCTGAGGAGCCCAACTGGATCAGGCCCCCTGGATAAGTGAGACAGTTGATTAGCTTGATCTGTTTGGGAGGCATCCAGGCAGTAGGACCGGGACCTGTCCTCAGTGCATGAGCTGGCTGTTTGGAACCCGGGGCTTATACAGGGACACTTGGCTCAGCCTGGGAGGAGGGGACTGGACCTGCCTGGACTGAATCTACCAGGTTGAACTCAATCCCAGGGGAGTCTTTGCCCTGGAGGAGAGGAGAATGGGGGGTGGATTGTGGGGGAAGGCTGGGGGGTGGGAGGGGGGAGAACAAGAGAATCCATGGCTGATATGTAAAATTAAATTATAAAATAAAATAATAAAAATAAAAAAAGAATTATGCATGTTCTTGTAAGCCTCAGAAATACTTTGGCTATTATAGAATATAATCTGATATTCATGACATCATCATTCCTACTTTATAATAAATGAGAGGATCATTCAGAAAAGTAAAGTAAAACAGAGTCTCCTGGAAATTAAGTAGCATAGCTATAGTCACCCAAGATGGCTGAGAGGGTAAAGGCACTGCTGTACAAGTGCAAGTCTAAAGACCTAAGTTTAGTCCCTAGGACCAATGAACCAATTTAAGGATGGAAGGAGAGACCAGACTCCACAAATTTGTTCTCTGACCTCCATATTCATGCTGTGACATATATTCACACTCTTTCCTCCTTCTCCTTCTTTTCTCACTTATTCTATTTCTACTACTATAACACATGCCATAATAACAATTTTTAAAGGAATAGGAAAAGAAAATAAAGAGCCAGTGACATTTATGATGCTATACATGTTACGCTTTTGATGCCATAACGAAGAAATCTATGTGTTGCTGAATGAGAAATAACATAAAGCCTGTTTCCCTTTTGTCTTATCTGTTCAAGATGAGTTCTAAACACTGATGGCTTTAAGAATGGATACTAGCAGTCTCAGTCACAATATTAATAAAATATATTGGCTAATAGAAACCTTGGGGTTTTGTATCCTTTGTTGAGCCCATTAAGATGAAATCCAACTCTGGCAGTATTCTCTCACTTGAATGGCTGGTATGCTTTCCCTGATTGAAATGACTGCTCTGTTGAGCTGAATGAATGGCACTGCTAAAAATACTGATGGCTAATTAGATGGATTTTTATCATGATAGTCAACTACACTCACACATATGTACACACACACAGGAACACACAAACTACTAAAGATCTTGACAAGAAAATAAACTGAGCCCTAGTACCTCTGTTTATTCAAAACTCATTTCTAAGTTTATCAATCAAGTAGAGAGATTTTTAAAAAGTCAGTGAATGATAAAAGCAAGGTGTCTCTTAAAAACTTCATTAGTAAGGTTATGTTTATTGTAGAATTTCTGAAATTCCCTTACCAACAAGATTTTTAGAATCTGTACAATTTCCTGGTTAATAATACTGTTCTTGTTTGTTTTCTTGCTTGCTTGCTTTTGGATGTTTGTTTCTTAATTTTTTAGGAACAACCCAGTGAAGGTTTTATTTTTCATGAAGAAATTGTCAAAGGACAAATAAAATGGCTTCGGTGATTTCACCAGGAAATTGCCATGGTGAACTGAGTAAGAAGGCCAAGCTGTAACTACAAATGACAGATATCAGAGATAGCAGTAAGTCTGCAGGAAGGCAAACAACAAGGGGAAGGGAAAATGGAATGATGAATGCTGAGATCGTTTAACAAATTTCCATTATCAGACATCTTGACTCTAGTTAGCATGAGTAAAGCTACTCATTGCTATTTAGACTTTGCTCTTTAGTGGGAATTACAACTGTTAATGCAGGCTGAGTTGGCTCAGTTGATAAAGTGCTTGCTATGCAAGTATCAGGACTTGAGTTCAGATCCCCAGAACCCATGTAAAAATCCGGGAGTGCTGTCAAGCCTCTGTAATCTCAGTACTGAAGAGACAGAGAAAGTAAATCTAGTCAGTCAGTGAGCTCTAGGTTCAATGAGAGAGCCTGTCTTGAAAAGTCAAAGTTTGACTTCTGATGGTCACATGAGCACAAGCATGCACTCACACATGCACCCATACATGCACCCACACAAACACATGCACCACACTCAACAAGAAAATAAATGAAAAATAATGCCCATAAAACACTGACTAATAAAAAGGCTTTGAGACAGCTCTGTTGGATGCTTCTCCTTCCCTCAGATTCATGAACTATTCTTATCAAATACACACAGATCATTTAGCCAATTTGTAAGGTTCCTTTCTTATTCCTCCACTATAGTATTTGCCTCTCTACTGTGAACTGTATTACAATCTAACTCTTCTCTGAGGAATAACCAAGGAAGAGATTAAAAATTAGATTTAACAAAATCCATGATTGATTAGGCCAGATGAGACTATTAATATTAATAATTAGTCCCCATATGTTGAATATTTGCATGCTCCATTTGCAGTCAACAAGACAAAAAGAGAAGTGGCTTTCACAGTGTATACTTATATTAAAACAACATGTTAGGTTATATCCCATAAATATGTAACTCGGGTCTCATTAATTGTATAAAAATGAAGGGGGTGACTAAAACTAACAATTAGAAACTTTTCTAAGTTCATATACCACCCAATCCTGCTTGTTAAACACACCAAACTCCTAATAATTTAGAGCAATTTTCTCCTTGAAATACATTCTTTTCTCATATAATATATCCTGATTATGGTTTCCCCTCACTCTACTCCTTCCAGTTCCTCCCCATCTCCCCTCCCATACAATTTTTTTTGAGTTACTGAAAAAATACATTAAAGGTTCTGAGGCCTTTAAAAATTGTAGGACTTCAACTTTTCTGAGCATAGTAATCACATACACCATTTATCTACCTCAACATACTGTTCCTAACACTAATTGCATTTAAAAAGTACTCTTCATAATGTGTTACACCAGGAATCATCAAGTTACAGCCTGCTGTGGGATGTTCTGTATGACAAATATGTTAATAAATAAAGCACTGATTGGCCGGTAGCCAGACAGGAAGTATAGGTGGGACTAACAGAGAGAAAGATTGAGGGACAGGAAGGTGGAGGAAGAGACTGCCAGCCACTGCCAGGACAAGCAGCATGTAAAGATGCCGGTAAGCCATGAGCCACGTGGCAAGGTATAGATTTATAGAAATGGGTTAGTTTAAGATATAAGAACAGTTAACAAGAAGCTGCCACGGCCATACAGTTTATAAGTAATATAAGCATTTGAGTGATTATTTTATATGTGGGTTGTGGAACTGTGGGGTTTGGTGGGACCTGGAGAGAAGCTCTCCAGCAACAACAGCCCATGAGCCAAATCCAACCTTAAGACTATTTTATAAATAATGTTTCATTAGAACATGGCCATATGCATCCAACTATGTACTACCTGGATTTTGTGAAGCACAATGGCAGGACCCTGCTGTTGCAGTAAAGATCATGTAGCCTGCAAATCCTCAGATATTTACTGTGTGTCCCTTTATGGAAACTTTTTTCTTCCCCTTGGATTATAAGAGGATTTAGAATGTTTACCTTACTTCATGAAAATCTTGTCTTATTCCTATTAAAACATGTCCTCATGATTCTATACCAAGAATCCTATAATAGTTAAAACAATGTCCAGAAAACTATACACTCATTTGTCAAGTAAAGTAAAAACAATGAAGTGAGATCAATAGCATTTTATATTCATCTATAAGTCTACTGTTTGTCTGTCTCTGTATTTGTTTGTCTTCAAAAAATTTTTTTAAGCCAAATGTTGTAATGCAGAAGGATTTCCAATTTCAGGCCAGCATTGACTTGAGAACTTGTGTCAAAAATTGTAATAAAAATATCTTAAGTTATTGATGCCAAAAGGTTTATTCATCAAGTAGTAAGCATATATAAATAGAAGATACTGCTGTTTGAGTTGTAAACATCACTTTAACCAAGATATAGGAGCACTCTCTAAACTCTCATACTCAGGACTAAACAGTAAGGATGCAAACATAATATGAAGTGATGAACAAGACTCGTCATTGCAGGATGCAACAGACTTTCATCTAGTGGATTCCTAACACTCGACCAGTTTCACTGAGATGCTACAATAAGCATATCCACAGTAACGCTTCAAAGCCTGAAAATCACATTCCGTCAGCTGACTTTCTGGGGTAAAGACTTAACAGTTACCTTTGATGCTCTTTTGTTTTTCACATGCCCTGCAAAATGTCCCACGCATTCCCATGTACACTATTTTGCTGATCTAGCCAACATTGTTCCAGGCTGAGCCTTTTGCAAATCAAATGTTCCAGTTTGAAAGTTAGGGTCATCTACAATGATACACTGAAGTCTTAATCTCTCTACAATGTGGCATGTTTTGATGCTGAGTCTATAAGAAAATGTAAAAGTTAAATAAGGGCATGAGAACAGTGTCCTAGTCCTGTAGAACTGGTGTCCTTAATAAGAGAGAGAGAGAGACTAGGATTGTCTCTCTTCTCATACACAAACAAGAGGTCATGTGAGTACACAGTAAGAAAATGCCACCTATAAACCAGGAAAAGAGACTTCACTGGGAACTGAATCTTTTGAAGTCCTGGTCATAGATTTCCACCTGTCATAATTGTGAGGAAACTACATTTTTGCTGTGTATACTTCACATTTTCTTGTGTTTTTTTGTACTGACTAGAGCAAATCAATACATACAAAGCTTTCAAAAGTGGCACTTTGGGGGCTGGAGCATGGTTAAAAATAGTTCAGTGTTAATAATGTTTGCTGCATAATTACAAGGACTGGAGTTGGGAATCTTGGACCCATGTACCAAGCTGGGCATCCCATTTACACCTGTAAACCCAACTCTGAGGGCAAAAACGGGATTTCTGGAGCTTCCTGGCTTCCAGCCTAACTGAGAAAAAACCAGCTCCAGGTTCAGGCAGAGAACCATAGAAAGCATTCCAAGAGTGACAGAGGAGGACATCAGATGCCCCCTTCTGCCTCCATGTGAGTACATGGGCACATGCACCCATACACAAATGTGCACACAGACATATACACAAATAGATAAAATAATAAACAAATAAAATTGATACTTTTATTTCAAGAACATGCATTAGCAGAAAAATACAGGGTCTTTAAGCTCTGGTCCATAGACCTGCCATTTGATTTCTCCTCCTCCCTTCCCCCAAGATCATCCGGAAGTGCTTTGCTCAGATTAAACCTAGTCTTTTACCTTTTAAATATGCCTGATTTGACTTATTGCATCAGCAGAGAAACCCCACTACCGGGGATTCAAAAATACTTATTCAAAGACTCCAAGTTTTAAGACAGCATGAACTACATAACAAGTTCTAGGCTAGTCTGTGCTACATGGGAATGGAGCAGGAAAGGCAGGAGACAGTAAGAGGTAGAGGTGAGTGGAAAGCAAGGCAGGGAGGGAGGGAAGGAAGGAGGGAAAGAGAGAGAAGCTCATGGCACAGGTCTGCAATACATTCCAAGCTGTTCAGGAAGTTAAGGCAGGAGGATTGTAAGGCCAAGGACAGCCTGGAATATACAGCAAACTCAAGGAAAGTCTGGGCAACTTAGATCCTTTCTCAAAACAAAAACAAAAACAAAAACAAGCAAAAAGAGGGCTGGAGTATAGCTCTGTGATACAGGTGTTGCCTAGCATGCACAAAGCCCTAGATTTAGTCTCCAGTCCTGTGAATCCTAAAACAAAGGATTAAAATATGCAAATAGGCACATTTTGTGTGAAAAAGTCATTTCCATTCATAAAGCAGCAAGATAAATAAAAGAATAGATTTGCTTACACAAAAGATAAAAGTGTCCATATTCAAAATATTTGGACCAAAATTCATAGACAAAATTAAAACCAAATAAGAGGAAATTATTTGGAACAATTATGGCAAAAGAAGAGCTCAAAAGTAGACAGTGTACTAGCATGAAAAATACATTCAAGTGTGTTCAAAGCAGACCTTCATCTCTGCATGTCACTTCTCCCTTCTAAAGTTATTTTTATTTCAGAAATTTGGCAATAAGCAAAGGGACTTTTGTAATTCAGAAAAACTGAGATGAAGAAGGAAAATATAAATGAGAGAATAA
>CABHPQ010050149.1:2794-16846 GCA_902168405.1 Peromyscus aztecus
AGAGAGAGAGAGAGAGAGAGAGAGAGAGAGAGAGAGAGAGAGAGAGATGTTTAAAAAGTTTGCAAACTTGTAAAGACAAGACGAGGCCTAGGGCACAGAATTGAAAGAAGCCTCACCCTCACATGCCTGCCCTGTGCTTGCATGACTCTGATAATGTGGGCCTCATGAACAGGGTCTCTTATAGTCAAGGCTGGCCTTGCACTTGCTGTGTAGCAGAGAATGACCTTGAGCCCATGATCCTCCTGTGCATGTGCCACCAGGCCTTAGACGTAGCCTTTCCTCTTCAGCTCCTACTTTGTTTTCTGTAGTGCTCGGGATCAAAACTAGGGCTTTATGGCTGTTAGACAAGTACTTTGGCACTGAGATGCAGCTGACATTGTGAGCACTTAGTGACTTGCCTCTCTTTCTCACCCTTAGCCTAGACCCTGTATGCAGGGTCCTGATCCCCTAGGCAGCTAGGAATATTTTAACATATTTCCTTCATACATCCTTCAGGTCAGCTCGCCTAATCAGTTATTTGTTTCACCAAGCAAAGACCTTGCTGCTTCTACACTTTTCTATCCAGGCTTATTTACTTTGACATTGTAATGAAATTGAATTTTCTTTAAGACTGCTTTGATTATGGCTCCATTCACTGGCAATATATATTCACTGCAGCAAATCCAGACAGTCCAGATAAGCAAGACGAAGAAAATAAAGAATCATCTGTAATCTCCCCATCCAGAGACAATGACTGCCATCACTTCACTGCCTTCTGATAGCAATTCATAATGCAAAATCTATTTCTGAAGTAGAAATAGACTGCCAGCTTGTGGAAGGCTGTGCAAAGAGTATCTGAAACTAACCAAGTACATTGAAGCTGGGAAAAAGAGTTGCGGAAGGAAAGAAAGACATCTGAGTCGCAATGGTGAGTGGGAAGCAAGCACACCCTGACTAAGGACTCTAGGCTTTACTCTTCTCATCTGTTCCTTCACCCCAAGTGCACAACCTCCATCTATGGGGAGATCGTGCAAGAAAACGTATACATGGAAAAATCTTTTTTGGAGTATCTTTTTGGCTAGGCATCTTTTAATAGACTTCTTTATAAATGGATTTTTAAATGTATTCCCTGAGAATTTCATACATACCATGTGTTTTGATGAAATTAAACCACAAGTCTTTCCTTGCCAACTCCTTCTAGGTGCCCCACTACATCTCTCTCCCAACTTCATGTACTCTTTTTTATTAACCATGAGTCTAATTGGTGGTGCCAGTTATATGTGTGCATGTAGGGCCATCCACTGGAGTATGGGCAGCATCCCAAGGATCATGTCTCTGAAGTGAAGTGACACTTCTTCCTCAACTAGCCATCAACTGCCAATTGCTCCTCAGCTTTGGGTGGAGACTAAAACATGGCCCCTCCCTCATGTGTTTTGAAATAGTAGCTTGTTTGATCACTGTGAGTGGGCCTTGAACAGGCTTAACACAGTTTGAACTTGGTTTTTGGAGAAACTCTGGTTCTGTAGTCCCCTAAGTGAAAGACACATGTTGTGTTCCCATGTAAAAATTAAGATATGTGGTGACTGGGTACACTAGATATGATTATGATCATCCTTATCACTAATAATGTAATCACTATACAGAAGCCTTTTTAGAAAGCTGATGAACCTTAATAGTCCTCTTACCCATCAAAACAATAACAAACCCTTTCTTAACATTGCCCTAGTTTCTCAACAGTCTCCTTTTCTCTCAATGCCTTTATGACCATTACCACCACCATCATTAACACTTCTAACTCCACTGCCCCTTCTTTTTCCTCCCCACCTATAATTATGGGCAAATGAGATCAATTGCCATGCCCAACATTCTGCCTTGCTTCCCACCTTCCTTAACCTGTTCAGCTCCATTTTCTCAGTATACCTGTTCAACATTGCCTTCCCAAAGCCCAACCCCAACAATAATTCAAGCATGAACCCTTCCCACATCCAGCTAACCAGAAGTGATTTTAACTATATTTTTGTTCCTGTTAATATTCTTCAAAATGAAGAATGTTCTCTTGAGTAGGAATGTTGAGTGTTTTTAGGTTAGGATACTTGGCATCAAATATCAGAATCAAATAGGAAGTTCCAACCATAACATACAGTTTTAAAATACTGTGATAAGTGGTAGTGGTTATATGTACAACCTAACTAGAGCTTTTGTTTGAAAGGTTTGAGGATGCCTATGAAGCAAAGTTCTTATTTCTCATTGGAGTAAATAGAATATGGACCAGTTAAATAAAAGATGAGCTGGACATTGTGGCACAAACCCATAATACCAACACTCTAGGCTGCTGAGACAAAAAAATATCACAAATTCCAGGGCAGCCTCGACTACATACTTGAGATTCCATTTCAATAAAATAAGTAAAAATCAAATATAAGAGTTGAAATCCAGTGTATGAGGAGATCAAGACGAGGAGCTGAGAGACAAGCAGAGTAATGAGTTCTCTCCATCTTCTTTATTAAGGTGGAGGCATTGTAGATAAAGCACGAGGTATGGAAGAGAGAAAACTGAGAGCCGGGGATGGGCCAGACCCTGTGTTATGCACTTGGTGGACATCATCCCATTTAGTTTCCAACGTGCTTTGATGGAATTGTCACTATAAATGTGACTTGAGGCTGTATCACCCACTAGTTCTTTTCATTTTGTCAAGGAATGTTAGATCATTCAAGTCTTAGATTCCATCTGTAAAACAGGACAATCAGTTATGTTTCCCTGGAAAGCTCTTCAAACAATCAAATGAAATACATGTGGAAAAAGACCTCTCACACATAGCATGCATCTCAAAAAAAAAATCTACGTTATAGAGCAAAGGGCAAGGGAAAGGGGCACATTTGTCCATGAATTCATATATGTGTTCACCAGGCCCTGGGATGGCTCAGAAGCTTCCTTCACCAGGTATAATTTAAGAATGAGGGACCTGCAACTCACTGTTAAAGGGAATCTGAGCTCTAGAGAGATTATTAGGAAATGCCAGAGGGAATGTGCTTCCATGATGGGCCAAAGAGACTATGAATAAAGATTTCCCAAGTACATTTTTGATACAGAACTTGTTTCCAGAATAGTTTTAACTCTTAAAACACAATAATATGAGAAAGGAGGACGGAGACTATACCTGTCTCAACAGCTTGAAAGAGTTTGCTGGGATGACTCTTTGAAGGACAAGACCAGGGGACTCCAAACCTGACTTTTCTGTACTAGTAAGGGAGGCTGGAACCTCAGTGTGCAGGACACGGACAGACAAGTCTGCTTGCCCAAGATGTCTTCAGTCTGGTCAGTCTCAAATCTATGAGAATACATTCGTGCAGGCAGCTTTGGTGGGAGGAAGATTTACAGACTTGGCTCTATTTTCCCCCAAAGCAGTTCCCTACAAAAGGAGGTCTCTAATCCCCAAGGCTATAAGTGAAGGAGAAAGTAAACATGGCTTGGCAAAAAGGTGCAACTGGAATTTGCTCATAAACTGAGTGGGAAATAAATTTCCAATGTGACCCTAAACCTAGCTAAGTCTGTGCCTGTACGTTCAAGATGAAGGAATCTGTCTCCCTTCCTTTATTGATATTCAGTTAACTGAATTTATTTAAAGGTATGTAGTATAAAAGTTTTTGATACACACACACACACACACACACACACACACACACACGAAGCTACCAATGTAATCAAGATAATGAATACACTGTGACTGCAAGAGTTTCCTTGTGCCTCCTTCTAAATGTTTCCTCCCCACTTTGGTTCTCCCTCTTCCCAAGCAGTAAGCCATTGCTATGTTTCTGTCATTAGAAATTAATTTGTACTTTATAATTTCTTAGAAACAGTCATACAATATGTACTCTGTTTTCTAGCTTCTTTATGTCAGCAGACTATTGAGTTTTATCAATGCAGTCCCATGTATCAAGAGTTCACTCTTTTTATTGCTAATCTATAATTTATTAATCTATAAGTCATAATTTATTTCTGTGTGCCTTTGTGGTTAGACATTTGGGTTGTTTCTAGGTTGTTGCTGTTTCAAACAAAGCTGCTATCTATATTCATGTACCAGCCATTATACAGACATATTCTTTCTTTTTCATGAACAAATGTCTAGGAATAGATCATATGGTAGATATATGTCTACATTGTTAGGAAACTCCAAAGTAGTTTTACCAAGTGGTTGTACTGCTTTATATTCCTTCAGGGATCACAGAAACTCCCTGTTTTTCGTCACTCTGTTCAACATATGGAATGGCCAGCCTTTTCAAATTTAGCTATTCAAATTCTTGCAGTTTAATTTGCATTTTGCTATTGACTAATGATGTAGATCATCTTTTCATATAATTAATTGCTATCTTTGTATCTACTTTGGTAAATCTCTTATTGAGGAGATACTGTACCCATTTTTTTTCATTTTTCTTTATTAAGAAATTTTCTACTCACTATACATACCACCCACAAATCCCACATCCTCCCTCCTCCCACCCCCCAGCCCTCTCTCCCAAGCCACCCCACATCCCCACATCCCCCAAATCAAGGTCTCAAATGGGGAGTCAGCAGAGCCCAGCACACTGAACCTAGGCAGGTCAAAGCCCCTTCCCACTGAACCAAGGATGTGCAAGGCGTCACACCACAGGCACTAGGCTCCCAAAAGCCTGCCCATGCACCAGGGACAGATCCTGATCCCCCTGCCTGGGTGCCCCCAAACAGTTTGAGCCAAACAACCATCTTCCATATCCAGAGGGCCTAGTGCAGTCCCATGGGGGCTCCACAGCCACCAGTCCACAGTTCATGGGCTTCCACTAGTGTGGCCGGTCATCTCTACACGTCCTCCCATCATGATCTCAACGTCCCTCACCTGCAGAATCCCTCCTCTCTCTCATTGATTGGATCCCTGGAGCTCAGCCTGGTGCCTGGCCATGGATCTCTATATTTGCCTCCATCAGTCACTGGACAAAGACTCTATGATGACAGTTAGGTTATTCACTAGACTGGTCACCAGAGTAGACCAGTCCAGGCACCCTCTGGACCACTGCCAGCAGACCAAGGTGGGTCATCCTTGTGGATTCCTGAGAGCCTCCCCAGCACCATGCCTCTTCCTATTCCCATGATGTCCTCATCTATTATGGTATCTCCCTCCCTGCCCTCCCATTCTGTCCCTGTTCTAGCTTGACCCTCCTATTCCCCTATGTTCTCATCCCCTACTCCTTGCCCTCCACCACCCCCCCACTCCCAGTCTGCTCATGTAGATCTCATCCACTTCTCCTTTGCTGGGCCATCCATGTGTCCCTCTTAGGGTCTTTCCCTGTTATTTAGCCTCTCTGGAGCTGTGGGTTGCAGTCTGGCCATCCCTTCCCTCACATCTAGTATGCACTTAGGAGTAAGTACATACTATGTTTGTCCTTCTGAGTCTGTGTTTCCTCACTCAAGATGATATTTTCTAGTTCCATACATTTACCTGCAAATTTCATGATCTCATTGTTTTTCTCTGGTCAGTAGTACTCCATTGTGTATATGTGCCGCATTTTCTTTATCCATTTTCAGTTGAGGTTGTGCCCATTTTTAATGGAGTTTTTTATATTGTTGTTTTCAGGGTTAATTATTCTAGACACAAGTTCTTTATCAAGAATGTGCTTAGAAAATATTTGCTGATAGTCTGTGGATTGCATTTCTATCTTTATATGCATGTATTTTCAAGAGCAAAAGAAGGGTTGAGCCACAATTCAGCAAAACTTATTAATTATTGTCATTGATAGATAATGTGTTGGTGTTGCACTACTAATTCTTCATTAACTCGAGAGTAGAATAGTTTTTTTCTTACATTCTTTTAAGGTTTTACATTAAGATCTATGATCTATTTTGGGTTGATTTATGTGGGTGGTACAAGACATTATTTGAGGTGACTTTGCATGTGGATATCCAATTATTCTTGCATTATTTGTTGAAAGATTTTTCATTTCTAAGTGACCTTAATTTGTACCCTTTTCTGAAATCTGTTGTTCATATTTGTATGGGTCTATTTCTGACTCTCTATTTCCCCCTTTTTTATGCTAATATCACACTCAGTTGCTTACTGACACCTTATAGAAAGCCTTGAAATCCTCCATTTTGTCATTGTTTTCATGATTTATTTTTGGAAACTCTGGGACTTTTGTACTTCTATGTTAAATGTAGACTCTATTTATCAGCATAAAATTTAAAAGCCCTGCTGAAGTTTTCATTGGGATTGCACTGAATCTGGAAAATCAGTAGGACATTTGGGGAGAATTTACATATTAGGAGTACTGTCTTTCAGTCAATGAACAAAATTGTTGTCTCTGTTTCACTAGGTTTTCTTTAATTTCTCTCAGAATGTGTTACAGTGTTTAGTATGCACATGGTCTGCACTTGTTTTGCAAAATGTGTTGCTAAGTATTTGATTCTTTTGATGCTGTCAAAATATAGCTGTTCTTCTTTAAGAGTGTGATCATACACCAGTGGATGGCCCAACACCAGTAAGTCTATGGGCAGCACAAATTGGAATTGAAGGGTTATTAAATTATGTGTGTATTTGTTTTCTTAATTTCACGTTGGATTGTTTCTATTGAAAAAATAATTTCATGTTTTTCCTCTCCCTCAGTTCCTCCCAAATTCTCCATACCTTCCTACCCACCCAACTTTATTTTCTTTTTTATCTCTCTCTTTAAAAAATGACAGATAAAAACAAAGACAAAACAACAAAGTCCAAGAAACACACATTAAAACCCCCACAAAAACACAAAAAAAGAAAATAAAAATAAACAAGCAAAATAACAATAAGACAAAAAAAAAAATGCCCAAACAAACCAAAATGAGACAAGTCTAAAAAATACCATTTAATTGCTTTTGTGTTGGCTGACTACTCGTAGAGAGTGCATCCTGACCTGAAGTGTGATTAATATACCCAGTAAGCTTCCATTTGAAAAACCTTATTTTTTTCTTTGCCAGCAGGTATCAATTGCACACCATTTTTTTGGCTAGAGGTGGGAGCCCATGTCAACTTCCCACTCCCATCACTGGGACCCCATCTGGTTTGAACCTGTGCAGGCCCTGTGCATGCTGCCACAGTCTGTGAGTTCCTATGTGCATCAGTTCTGCTGTGTCTAGAAGACACTTTTTCCTTGGAGTCAACCTCCACTCTGGCTCTTATGACCTTTCTGCTTTCTCTTCTGCATAGATGCCTGAGCCCTGATGGGATGGCTTTGATTAAGATATCCCATTCAAGACTCAGTGTTCCAAGGTCTCAATCTCTGTGTTACTTCCCATCTACTGCAAGAAACTTCTCTGCTGTGGGCTGAGCCATTTTATTGCTGTGTTCCTTTAGTAGAATAATAGTATTAGGTTTTTTCCTAGGCCCATGGGTTATCTAGTCTCAGGCTCTTCACCACTTTAGTGATGTCAGTTGTGAGTTCCATCTCATGGAGTAGTCCTTAAATACAAGAAAGTGATTGGTTACTAACATAACATTTGTGCCACTATTCACCAGTACATCTTGTAGGTAGGTCACTGTTGTAAGTCTCAGGGTTTCCAGTTGGGAGATATTGATGATTACCTTTCTCCTCTAGTAACATGCAGAGTACATTTGAGAATGTCAGTAGGGGTGAAACTTCTAGTTAGGCACCAGCTCAGCTTCCCCATGTATGATCATATATGTAAGTGTTGTATTCGGCAATAGGGGCTTACTACCAGGTTTGAAGAGCATCAAATAGACTTGGCAATAGCCCATGATGTTTGTGATTTGGGTCAGTGACTCAACAAGATATACTCCATTCCTGGCACTGAAGGTTTTACTTGGTAGCATAAGTTGTCTAACTAGGGCATTGTCTTCCCTCTTATTTGATGAATCCATTTAGACTTCTTCCGCATGTGTATATATTTTAGGGAGTTATATCGTAGTATATTTCTGTATGGTTTTTCAAATTGTCTTTACTGTTAGTTTTCCCTTCCCATATTTCCTATTTTACCCTTCTCTTTGGTCCCCTTCCCTATTTAATCTTCCTATTCTAGTTTCCCATTTTTTCTCCATAACAAAAAAATTCTATTTCCCCTTCCTTAGAAGATCCTCTTCTCCACCCCCACCCTAGTCCCTACTAGATACCTGACCTCTGTGGTTATTCAGATTGTTTGACGCATGTCAAAGGCTTGAAAGATAACATCCACTTATAAGAGAAAACCACAATATTTATCATTTTACATCTGGGCTAACACAGAATGATTTTTCCTAGCTCCATACATTTATCTACAAATTTCATAATTTTTTCTTAACAGATTAAAATATCTCATTATGTAACTATACCACATTTTCATTATCCGTTCATCAGCTGATGGACATCTAGGCTGCTATTTTGAATAAAGCAGCAATTAACATGGTTGAGCAAGTGTCTCTGTAGTTTAACATAGTGGATGTACAAGTTTGTACTCCCACCAGCAATGGATAAGTACTCCCCTTTCCCCAAGTCCTCAGCAGCATGTGCTGCCATTTCCTTTATTTATCTTGACCGTTCTGACTGGTGTAAGATGAAATCTCTAAGTTCTTTAGTTTCATTTCCATTTCCCTGGTGGTGAACAATATTGAGATTTTCTTGCATTCTGTTGGTTATAAGTGTTTCTCAGTCATTTCTGTTTCACCGTTTGAGAACTCTCTGTATAGTGTGTAACCTATTTTTAATTGAGTTTTTTTCTTAGTGTCTAGGTTTTTGTTTTTGTTTTTTAGAACTTTTGGTAGGATGGCCATTTTCACAATATTAATCCAACTGATCCATGACCATGGGAGATCTTTCCCTCTTCTGGAGTGTTCTTAAATTTCTTTCTTCAGTGTTTTAAAATTTTAATTATACAAGGCTCAACTTGCTTGATTAGAGTTACTCCAAGCTATTTTTTGAGACTATTGTGAAAGGTATTGTTTCCCTGATTTTTTTTCTTAGTTAACCATTTGTATATAGGAAGGCTACTGATTTTTTGTGTTAATTTTGTATCCTGACACCTTGCTGAAAATTTTTACCAGCTCTCTTGGTTACTATTCTGTTGCTATAAAGAGACACCATGACCAAGACAACTTATAAAAGGAAGCATTTAACTGGGGGACATTCTTCCAGTTTCAGGATAGTCCACGACCATCATGACAGGTAGCATGACAGCAGGTGGGCAGGCATGGTCCTGGAACAGTAGCTGAGAGCTCACATCTAGATGATCCACAAGCATATGGCAGAAAAAGAGAGACTGAGCCTGGTATGGGCTTTTGAAAGCTCAAAGTCCACCCCCAGTGACACAGTTCACATCTCCTAAGCCTTCTCAAATACATCCACCAACTACCAACCAAGCATTAAAATATATAAACCTATGGGAGCCACTCTGACTCAAACCACCACATCATCTGTAGAAGTTTTTGGTGGCATTTTGGGGTCTTTTATATATAAAATCATATCATTCACAAATAAAGATACTTTGACTTCTCCCATTCCCAGTTGGTATCTCCTTTAACTGTCTTATTGCTCTAGCTACTCTTCTCAGTATTTTTTCATCTCCATGTTTTGCTTGGGATATTTTCTATGGCTGTGCCACCAGTTAATAAATCCTTTCTTTGGTGAGATCCAATCTGGCATTAATGCTGCTCAGTATATTTTTCATCCCACACCAAGTATTTTAGCTGTATAGAATTCTCATTTGGATCCTTTTTTTTAAAATACCTTCCATATATCTAATAGTTTTATGAGAGATTGTGTCATGAAGATGATGGATAGTGTCCTCATTAGCACTGGACGGTGATGTGGGCTGCCATATGAACATGAACATCTAATTTGTCCACATGGCTTTTGCTCACATAACTGTCTGACTGGACTTTTATGCTTACCACGTGTAGAGTGGTTATTATCAAAAAAAAATCTCCTGCCTTGCTAGTTTGCCTTTTGCTAGAACTTTGGCTTATTTGAGTTGATTCTTCTTGGGACGTTTGTTACCCCTGTCTACTGGCATTTCTAGGTTGCCAGAATCTCTGCCATGCAGTTATTATGGCAAAAAGAAAACCCAGGAGCCACCCTAATGTGCAATTTCTTGGTTCAGAGTTCATTGTTCAGAAGATTTATTTTTGGCTTTTAATCCTTGTTTTATACACAATGTGCAAGGTTTTAACTATTCTTGGCAGGAGGCAGAGGCAAAAAATATCAAAAGGGCCCCAAACCTTCAACTCTGAATGTCCAGTAATGGACTTAGAGGTGTAGTGCTGCAAATCTGATGCTCAGTATACATGAGACTAGGATTTTAAATTAGTAGACTCCTTAGTGCTTTGAAGGATAGGAGATAGTGGGGATAAGTGAAAGACTTTTCCAATATTCTCAATTATACAGTGACAAAGGCATAAGAAGATTAGTGACAGTAGTAACAACTGGAATGAGAGAAGAGATGTGAACAAAACTTGAAATACAAATGTAGTTTGGGGGAAAGGGCATTGAAAATATAGTTCGATGCAAAAGTTTACAAAACTTTGAGAACCCTACTGAGAAGGTTTGATCTTAGGAAACTCATGAAGACCTTCTACAGCTTTACATGATAGTACTAATGTTCTTTAGGGTCTTATAATAGTCTTAAACTGCCATCACAAAATACTGTAGACTGAGTAGCTTGAACAGTATTTATTTTCTCACAGTTTGGAGGCAGAAGTCTAAGGTTCGAGTGCCAATATGGTCCACGTCTGGTGACAGCCCTTGTTCTGGCTTGCAGAGAGCCTTCTCTGCTCTCTGGTTTCTCCTATGGCCTTTCCTTTGGGTGCGCCTTCCTGGAGAGAAAGCAAACTCTCTAGTGTCATTCATTCTGTCTTTGTAGAGCAACAGACCTACTGAATTATAGCTCTACCCTTTTGACTGAATGACTCTTAATTCCACCTTAAAGGCTGGATGTCTTACAATTAAGGCTTCAACATATGAATGTTTTAAGGAAATAAACAATTATTCTTTGACATGGATGATTTCTGGAAATACTACTCTGCTAACATGCATAACTTTTTTACAGAAATCTTTTCTGGTCTTTGAGAAGTTGAGAAGTGCACTAAATAAAAATAATATGTTTAGGTATTATATACACACATTAAAATATCATACTGTGTCCCATACATACATACATGCAAGTCAAATGATGATTTCAAATTAATAAGCTGTGAAGAAATTTAAGGATTAGTTGAACACAGCTGTCTTCTTTCAGTCCCTGAAACAATAAACAATATAGATTCTGTTGGTTGTCTTTCTTTCTTGGATTTTATATATTTGAGATAAAAGAACTAGCTAGGCTTTATGAGTAATGGAGTCATTGACATTCTCATGACTGCCAAAATCATCTGAGTTATCTTTAAGATAAATCCCTTCACAGATGTAGCCAATGCTGCAGGCATCCATTTTATTGAATGTGGACATTATCTGATGGCTGACCTCCTTGATACAGTAAATAACTCTTACTGTATATTGAGATAACCTGAGTTCTAGCTTTAGCCATTATTCTGTAATATCTGCTTTATTGAGAATTGGAGATTAATTATGAGATAGTTGAGGCTAGCACATTACGGGTAGATGATAAAGAAGGCTGGTATCCATAAAACTCCCATAGATGGCCGTCAATCCTTTCGTTCCCCTCAGCCATCTGACTTTTCTTCCAGCACTTTCAGAGGGTTGCTTCCCTTCCTTTCTGTCACCCCAGATGCCCATACTTGGCCTTACCAAGGTATTCAAAATGTTCTACTAGGTGTTTCTGGGGCTACACAGACCCAACCTGAACAAAATTCTCTTGAAGACCCTGGGGCCAAGTCATTCCTCATTGTTGCGTCATTAACTACTTCTTGTTAACCTCTTGCTCCAACAGCAAATTGAACCCAAGTCTCCCTCTCAACACAGGCTCACTGCAAAGAACAATGCCACATACTGGCTCCTCAGCTCACAGCCCAAGAGCTAGGAATCCAGCTCAAGGCTCCGAGCCAGCTGAGTTTTGGATTATATTTCACAGGTATTCTCTGGGGTCTTAAAAGGGCACAGCCTCAAAACAAACCATGATTACAAAGACAAGGCAGGTGTTGCTCCTGACAAGATAGAGAATATTAGAAAGTGGCCAGTAGATAAGTAAAAAAAAAAAATGGCCATGACAGTTTGGCTATTTGCTGTTGTTGTTTACTGTTACTATACTTCTGGCAGCCTTCCTAGACAATGGCAGATCCTGTAGACTGTGTGAAGAATGGTTAAGATCTAATAGCAAGAGCTTACAGCTTGTGGCACTGCCTTTGATTTGCTGAGTGACCTTTGACGTCACTATCTCGCTTCCTTCTCCAACTCTTCACATCTTGTAACACATTATCGGACTCTATGGTATGCTGTGCAAGTCAGATAATATGCTCTGCTAGCTAACATCCATTTTGGGGAACTTCTTTCTCTCTCTCTCTCTCTCTCTCTCTCTCTCTCTCTATCTCTATCTCTCTCTCTCTCTCATTGAAAATGGTCTTTTCTCATACAATATATTCTGAGGATGTGGTCAATTTTGGAGAGCATGTCATGGGGTACTGAAAAGAAGGAATATTCTTTTGTGTTTGGGTAAAATGTTCTGTATTTGTCAATTCGGTTCATTTGGTTTATGTCTTCAGTTAGCTTCAGTATTTCTCCATTTAGTTTTTGTCTGGATAACCTGTCTATAGGCAAGAGTAGGGGTATTGGAGTTGCCACTATCACTGTGTGATGGTTGTTATATGATTTAAGCCATAGTAATGTTTCTTTTATGAACTTGGGGCCCTTCTGCTTGCTACATAGATGTTAAGAATTACAATATCTTCTCGGTAGATTTTTGCTTAGTGAGTAGGTACTGTCCTTCCCTATCTCTTCTGATTAGTTTTGATTTGAAGTCTATTTTGTCAGATATTAAAATGGCTACACCAACTTGCTTCTTAGGTCCATTTCCTTAGAATAATCTTTTCCATCCTTTTACTCTGAAGTCATGTCCTTCCTTGATATTAAGGTGTTTTCTTTTGATGCAAAAGAATGGATCCTGTTTTCATACCCATTCTGTTAGTCTGTGACCTTTTTATTGGAAAACTGAGACTGTTGATGTTAAGAGATGTCAATGAGCAGTGTTTATTGATTCCTGTTTTGTTATTATGGTGTGAAGGTTTCCCCCTTCTTTTGATTTGCTGGTCTGATATTATTTGTTTCTTGTGTTTTCCTGGGTGTGGTTAGCCTCTTCAGGTTGAAGTGTTCCTTCTCACACCTTCTGTAGGGCTGACTTTGTAGACAGTACTGTATAAATTTACTTTAATTGTGGAATGTCTTTTTTTCTCCATATATTGTGATTGAAAGCTTTGCTGGATATAGTATTATGAACTGGCATCTGCAGACTCTTAGAGTTTATAGAACATCTATCCCGGCCTTTCTGGCTTTTTGAGTCTCCATTGAGAAGTGAGGTATTACTCTAATAGGTATGACTTTATATGCTATTTGGTCTTTTTCCCTTGCAGCTTTTAATATTCTTTGTTCTGTACTTTTAGTGTTTTGATTATTACGTGATGTGGGGAATTTTTCTGGTCCAGTCTATTTGGTGTTCTGTATGCTTCTTTTACCTTGATAAGTACCTCCTTCTTTAGGTTTGGGAAATTTTCTTCTATGATTTTGTTTAAGATATTTTCTGTCACAGTGTCCCAAATTTCCTAGATGTTTTATATCAGGAGATTTTTGGATTTAATATTTTCTTTGACCAATATATCCATTTCTTCTATGGTCTTCTATTCAATCTCCAACATTTTGTCTTCAATCTCTTGTATTCTGTCGGTGACACTGGCTTCTGAGTTTCCTATTCTAGTTCCTAAATTTTTCATTTCCAGTTTTCACTCAGTTGTGGTTCCTTTATTTTTTCTATTTGCACTTGCAAGTCTTTAACTGTTTACTTCATTTTACTCCACTGTTTGTGTTTTCATGGATTTCTTTAGAAGATTTATTCATTTCCTCTTTTCATAGATTTCTTTAAAAGATTTATTCATTTCCTCTTTCCATAGATTTCTTTAAAAGATTTATTCATTTCCTCTTT